>JAUCMS010000127.1:29825785-29836219 GCA_032357445.1 Enteromius radiatus | reverse complement strand
ACTGACAGAGCAGCCATCAAGTGTTAGACAGTCTTCTAGATTATTACGTCTGGGGTTTTTAGGTCCGATAATTAACAAAAGAGAAAGGTACAATTTAAAGAAAGTACAATTTTAATAATTACTTGAAACACAAACAAAAAATTCAAGAACACTTCAACTATTACCTTTATAACAGTAAAAGAGTTTGACAATGTGTACTAGTTTACACAGTGTTAATTAACCCATGTATAAATTGCAAGTAGGTTCTCATAGCAAATGAAATATTGCATCTTCCAAGGAAAGCATAATTGCTTACAATTAAATGTTCATTTTAAATTCCTGGCACATTTTTTTTCCAATCAAAGTTACATATTAATATAGATATTTAATATAATATCTATTAATTATAGATATTTAAGAGATGAGTGTATTTTGTTTTTTTTTACCGGAAGCACCCCAAATCTGCTGGAAGACTTTGTCGTACGCAGAACGGTTTTGCATCTCTGTTTGCAAACGTAACACAAGATCCATCCTTGACCCCTTTGTGTCCAATCCACATTCTTTGCACAGCTTCCTCACTGCATCAACCTAAGCATATGACAGGTTTTGGCTAAAGCTCAAATTTTTGCAAAACATAATTAGACATTGTAAATATGTACTTACCTTAAGATTAAAGAGCTCATCACCTAACCTTTCCTCTGTGACATCAAGATCTGGAACATCACAGGACTTTGTTTTTTGTAGCTTTGCATGCTCAGTGTTTAAAACAATGTCTGATTTTCGGGTATTAGGTCCAATCCACGGAGCCCAGCAATCATAACTTGGGTGAACTTCAAATGGATTTTTCCTGCCATCTTAAGAGAAAAACAGGGTGTATAAGTACAAAAATGTGTTCCTTTAGTTACACATACCTAAAAAATATCACACATTATATAATTTACTTGAAAGAAATCCCCGGCCAATCATTTCCATCGTTATGGATTCCCAGAAAGAGACAATGTTTGTGTCACCCTTGAATTCTGATGGTGGTGTGGCTATTTCACTGACTGCAACACACAAATTCACAAATCAGGAAAATGTTTTTAGAAAGCATTTGCAATACAATGTACACAACATATACTTACAAGGAATACTGAAGACGCCTTTCTTGTGGAGATCCATAATCACAACTTTGGGGTAATAACCACAATTGATGCAGTTGTAAGAATAATCATGGCTGCTCAAGGCTTCAAAATGGAGGTAACCATGGAGCACTGTGTCTTTGCTGGGGAATTTTGCTTTGGCAGTGGCTTCAAGTATGCTCATTACTCTGCTAACAGCAGTGTGATTCTAGGCATGTTCACAGTTTAAAGAAAAAATATTATTTTACATAATATTTATTAAATGTAACAATATCAACATATTACACATATTACCTGAAGAGCATTGCGAAGAATTACACACAAGTGTAGAGAAAGCAGAAGGTGGTCATTGTAGTTGTGGATACCATCAGTGAATTCCTGGTACCTGTACATCATGCTGCAGTTGTTACATACTTTGTAGTAAGTTGAAATTCCTTAATGGAGAGCAGAAAGACAAGTTAAATACAAAACTGTACACTCTTTAAACTACTTAAATGTTTTATTTAACAATATTTACCTTCAACTACCCCAGTAAAGGTTAGAATCTTTGCTCGTGGGGTTATAATGATTGGGTCACTTAAGACAGGATTATCCTCACATTCAGAACAGAATGTTTCTTCAGGAATTAGGGTTAGTTGAACACCCCTTATCAAATTTTGAGGAAGGTCCACAGGCAGAGATTTATTTTTTATTAAATAGCGCACCATCCTCTCCATTCCATCATCATTAGGTGGGTACATGCGTCTTTCCTACTTTCTCCAAACCATTTTTCTTTCACCATCTCTGTTGGCATCTGTGTAATGACATGAGAAGTCTGTCCTGAAGTAGTAGGAAGCGGAGCAGCGACTGCTGGGCATGACAGGAGTGGAGACTGGGCTTCCTGGCCAGAAATACCCAACTTTTGTTTACATTTTTGTAGATGAGTAGTGAATTGCGCTTTTCTTATTACTGTAGCAGGACAGTAACAACAATGAAAATGTGCATTTTCTCTGCAGAGTAAATTGCACTTAACAATCACGAACTCTGGAAAAGTAACACAAAGGCACTTATGGTCTGATCAAATTTTATAAAGCAAAATAATATTAGTAGATATTATAAAATATCTCACCATCATTATAAAATTGTACTCACCATCATGATGTACTGCCAATTTTAGATGATTTGTTATATGGTTGTCAATAGACAGTTGTGATGTGGATTTGTACTTCTCACAAAAAGGACAGTGATACTGGTTACAGCACCGTGTGCATCTTGAGACTACTGGGCAATTGCCCTTTTTAAAGACATTCGTCTAGAACAAGACACGAACAAATAGTATTCATTAGCGAAGCAAAATTAGGGTAATTTTATATTAAACCTGTAGCCTGTCAACATGGCATTATGTAACGTTACTGACGTATAAGATTAAAATGTGAATCCATGTTCGCATCGTAGTAATTTCAGCTAAACACTAAGTGCCACGGTTTACCTATTGAAGCAACAAAACAGTAAATAAAAAACCCAAAGATCTTACATACCGACATATAATCACAATCGTTAATCCATCGTTTTTCTGATTCTTCACGGATGACCAAAGCACGTGTGATCGTTCACCAACTCTCTACTGCGCATGCGTCTATGACGTCACCAAAACAAACCACCGCGCATGCGCGTAACAACGTCCAGTACGTATTGGACCATCCAGCTACGTCATCGCGCTACAGGCAGTTGCTGATCCTATTTCTTCTGTGGATTCATTGCCGGGTTGTAAATGAACTAAACGATGCATTACTGCCACCTACGTTCCGGAGTGTGAGTCTGACATGTAAAATAATAACAATAAACAATTTTTTTTTTTTTTGCACAAACTCTGTTCGTCACATTTAAAGAGATTTCGTATTAAGAACAAAATAACTTAACTTAAAAAAATAAAAATACATCACTAAAACGTCAACTATAAATAACCTGCAGTAACTAAAATAAATAATCCAGTAATCCAATCAGTATTAAACTTCTCACACAATTTAGAAATACATTCATGAATTTATAAACTTACTGATGCATTAGGCTATTTATGGACTTGTAAATTTATTGACTTCAATTTTTTTGTAATATTTTTATTGAAGAAAGCGATTCAATAGGACGAATCGGTCCATTTCGGATGAACCGATTCACTAGAATGAATAGAATCATCCAAAGTTACAGTTTCCTTTTTGAACAGACCGATTTAACAACATGAATGGAACTTTCCAAAGATACATATGAGGCATAGAGGACCGTTTAGAACGAATTACAAAATGACTCGAACATTCCAAAAAATGAAAATGAGAGATTGAGAGAAAGATAACAATTTAGAACGAACCGATTCAGTAGAATGAATCAGACTTACCAGCACACGTGTGTGTCTACGCAGCAATAGGCCTTTAAATGTAATCATATCAGTTTCATCCCTGTGTTATTGATTAACATTATTGATTACAGCGACTATATTTTGTGAATTAAACCGTATAGCGAAGAAAAAAAATAACACTTTATAATATTGTCTAATTAATATGCATTTAAGTACCTGACTGAAGATTGTCCTTATTAGTTAGTTATAAGTATTAAATTGAAAGAGAAATCATTCTGATAACGTCGCACAAATTTAGCTTAAAACAAAGCCTATTCACCATGACAGCTTGAAGTAACTGGCACCAAACATTGGTTATGTATTCAGAAATATTACAGCACTAATATTACTCTATAGAGGTGAGCTCTTACAGCTGCTACCATAACAAGCAAGTCGTAATACAGTACTCCCATATATTGTATTAGCCTAAATTCAGATTTATGAAGTTGTTTTTCAGAAGTATATAGAAATTTGTGAACTGTGATGTAAAATGTAATAATTTCACACGTGTAATATACTGTATACTACCTTTAAAAGAAAGAGACCCCAAAACAGTACCATATTTGTATTCAAAAGCAAATGCAGTTTTATATTAAAGATAGAAAAAAGCAAAGTAAATCACTGTCACACACAGCTTGTTAGTATTGCAAAGGAGAACTACATATACAGCATCTTCATATTTACATACAAGTTACAACCAATGAAAATTATAAATATATCTTAGTTAACTTACAGCAGTTACACGTGACTGGAACGGGAAAAAAAAGGACAAGAAGCACTCTGTTAAATAACTGGCACCAACCCTACAAACAAATGAAGTGGTTATATAATTTAAATGAAAGAAAATGCACGTTTGTTCAAAAGACTCTGTATACATTGTGAAAATCTTTTCTGAAAAACAAGGAGGGGAGGAAGAGGAACCGAACAGCGTTCATCTCCGTTTGCCTCGTCAGCCGACAATCTGAGCTGCCAAGACCAATAAACTACTGTGTGGCTTGAATGCGCCATGAGTTTTAGCAGCAAAAAACACAGTCCTGAACCCTGGAGAACTTCCTCCAAGGTGGTTTTGAGAACTCAAATACATATGGGCTCATAACGATCCTTTACAGAAAATAAACCTGTACAAAACAAATTCGCAAGCATCATAAACATTTCCAAATATAGAAAAACAAAACATGTCCAAGTCAAACTCAACCCATAACAAAAAGAAGTCTGTTTTAAAATATTTAGCACTTTTGCACAGTGAGATTATTTTACCGTTTTCCTAAAATATTGGATTCTAATGAATTAAAATACAGTATTATTTATTGTATTACAGTAAAATGATTTGAATCAGCATATACAGGCAATACAAAAACACTACCATGATGTTTAAATATTTTACAATTCAAATATATTACAATAATGAGATATACTATTATTATCGTTATTTGCATTACGGTACTTATTCCTACACATTTTGCGTCTTATTTCTTTTAATTTTGGGGTAAACATGACTTGGACATGATCCTGACAGATTTTCGCATTCACCGACACATTAGCATAGCTGTAACGTTTCAAAGACGGCTAAATCATGTGCAAGGTGCTTCGCTGGTTGACGGTTGTTTGTTTTGGTTGCTAAATCAACTCGTATTTTTACATCAAAATAAAAAGGAGGAAAATAAATGAAAAGCCAGAACCATGTACCATATTTATATACATGTGTGACACTACCAGTCAAACGTTTGGAATAATTAACATTATTTACTGGTTTTGTAAAAGGCCATATTTACAATATAAATGTCTTTACTGTCACTTTTGATCAGTTGAATATGGAAGCCCATTTCCACCACTGAATAACAAATATAAAAAGGTTATTGCGGCTTTTTATTTCACAATTTGGACTATTTTTCCCACAGAATTGCGAGTTATAAAGTCAGAATTGTGGAAATCTGATTTTAATTGTGAGTTAAGATCATGCAATTCTGAGACAAAAGGAGAAAAAAAGGTGCAATAAATGGGTTTTCATAGCTGAATGCATCCTGGCTGAAAAAAACTATTCATTTCTTTTCTTTCTTATACCTCAGACAGCTTTTCTTGAGCAGTATATCAGATCATGTGATGCTGAAGACTAGAGTAATAAAGTTTTGATCACAGGAATAATAGCATTTTCCATTATATAACAAGCAGTACTTTAAAAATGTAATGTAATGTGTCACAATAGTAGTATTTTTGATCAAATAAAATCAGCCTTGCAAAGCAGAAATGACCTTGGAGACAAAAAAAATTAATTATTCCAAACTTTTGACACCCAGTGTACCTATATATATATATATTAAAAAATAAAAAAAACTGGCTTCATCCTTGACAAAATAACTGTGATCCTCTTTAAAATGGACTGTAGTTGATTAGAAATATTCAGTGTAACCGAAAAGCAGATTCTTCATGTGTGTGAATCCTGTCCTTTGGCACCATCACAAACGTGTGTGAACGAGTCTTTCAACAGTCCTGATGCTTTTAAAACTACTTCAAAAGAGGAAAAACATTAAAAACCCAATCCAGAAAGTTCATAAATACATTTCACCGTGGCAAGATGAGGGCTGGATGCTGCCAGCGTTTACTAAACCGACAGTCCGTGGACTGAAAACACGAGCTCGCATTAGAAACAAAAAGCACTTTACTTCAAAGAGTTTCTCTCGTATACAAAAAAAAGGCTCAAAATATCTGTCAGACGCTTTCTTTTTCCTGCTCACAAGGTCTCGGACTCCAGCGTGCTTCGTCCTTCTCCGTGATTCACAAATAAGCCGTTGCGTAGTCCGAGAGGAGAGGAGATCCGGATGAACCGAGCGAGATGACGGAGGGTTTGTGTCGCCCGTACTGTTTTTATACGTGTATTATTGACGTTTGGAGTAATGCAAAGGAAACGTTCAAGTATGAGGTCTGTCTCAAATCTATTTACAGTTAATTTGGCTGTTGGTGTATGTATGCATTAGCTTTCCTCTGCGTCAGTTGCTTAAGTATATATATGCATATATTAGAGCTGCCAAACGACTAATCGTGATTTAATCGCATCCAAAATAAATGTTTTTGTTTACATAATACACATGTGTGCATTTATTATGTATTGTATGTATGTAAGCAGATATCAAAAATCATGTTTTTTTATTTTATCATCGTCATGTTTCTATTGTGTTAATTAAGGGTTGAATAAAATGATTCAACTGCATGATTTTTTTAAAAGTTATCGGTTTTTGCAAATGAGCACTTCATATATAAATACACACACACATACATTTTGAAAATATTTACATGTATATGTATATGCATTAATACATTTATATTCTTATATTTCATATAATATATAAATGAAGAGTTTCTTTGCAAAAACCGTTTGAATTGGAGATTAATTGGAAAGCACAAAAAAATATATAGATTTTTAAAAAACTGATTTTGTTTTTGCAAGCTTTTCAAATATATTTATAATGTAAACAAACATTTTTCTTAAATATCCACATGCATGTGTGTGTATTTACATATACATAACAAATAAACAGTAAACACACATATATTATTATTATTATTATTTTATTATAAAAACTTTTATTTTGGATGCGATGAATCACTTGGCAGCACTATTATATACACATATATCTGGTCTGCATGACCGTACCTACCAGCTGGACTTCTACTAACAGAGTGTATTCAAGCCTTTTTCTGGTCAGAAGTTTCCGCCCCCCATGTTGACCGTGTTTGTTAGTACAGTTTCACACTTCGCTCTCAGTCGAGGCTTTGCGGTTGGGGACCCAGCCGGTGTCGGGATGTGCGCTGTGATGCTGAGCCGTCACGGCGTGGGCGGTGCTGAGACTCGAGCACTCTGATTGGTCGCCCTGCAGCAGCTGCTCGGTCTCTCCGTCGTTCAGAGAGGCGGAGCTGGCCTGCAGCGAGACGGTGTCTGTACGCATGCAGGCGTGAAGCCCAGCTCCTCGGCACACCTTCAACTGTCTCAAGTCCTCCCAGTAAAGATCCTCTCCTGAGAGCAGACACACGCCTTCCACAATACGGATCTTCTCTTTAGTGTAGCCTCCATCGCAAACGCCCTGGACCTACACACAGCATTTGAAGACGGATTAAAAGTGGCAGACATGCAGTCGTACCAAAAATTATTCAGACACCAGATAGATTTTTTTATATTTCTTAGGACGCTACAGTTCATTAAGTGAGGATAGCATAAGCCGTGACATACTCAAAAATTCTTACCCCAAAAGACTATCCAATATTTCTTTCATTGCTAATGCAAGCTTTCTGCACCACAGACTGAACAAAATTAAGCATTGCTTGGTAATTGGCTGACCTAAACTGGTATTATCTGTGTACTTAAATTTAACGGCTGACAGTTACTCAACAATTCATTGCATACCTTTCTATCAAAGAACTGACATTAATCAAGATGAATTTTAACTCGTATTTTATCAACGTTTTCTAAACTAGAGCTAATAAACTGTGATAATGTGAAAAATATTAATGGTGTCTGAATACATTTTGGTTTGACTGAAATAGAAGTGCACTTTAGCATACTTTTAAATAGTACTTTAAATAGTACTTAATATGAAAATAATATAATTATGTAATATTACAAAAAGAACACACGTGTAAAATGCATGCAGTGTTTTCAGACACTTAACTGTCTGAAAACAATTAATTAATGGTTAGTTTGTTCACAATTAAGCATTAGTTGAGCAAAAACACACTAGTAATTAATGATGAACTTAACATTTTAATCATTAATTACTAGTGTGTTGTTGCTCAACTAATGCTTAATTGTGAACAAACTAACCATTAATTAATGCTTAACTAATGCATTATTCTGACCCCCTATTCTGAAGCATTACCAAATAAATGAACTCTGTTTAAATTTAATAGTTCAAATTATACTCAGGTTCACAATACAATTAAGCACACTTCTTTTTCACTAATGTTAGTAGTCATGTACACAGTACATAGTATACATATTACTCTAACGTATAGAATCAAATCAACATGAAACTGCACTCACAACCCATTTTACTTCTATAATGTGATGCACTGACTAATGTTGATTTTAAAACACTATAGGACTTTATGTATGGCATTAAAAAGCTCAAAAAACAAATCACTGCACTTCACAGGCAATGCTCACAATTCATGCACGCTCAGGCAGAATACACTCTAAACTATAGCATATAACACTGTATTATCATTTTAACAATCTATTTTGCACTCCAATGCAAAAATCTGATTGCATGCAAGAAAAAGATGCTGGATTTGAGATCAAGCAGTTGGTCACAATCACACGGCTGACTTTAAATATGGGAAGCAATATTTTCCCAATTTGTTGAACTACCTTGTCTGCCATTCTGATCAAAATAAAAGAGGGATGTCAAAAGATGAAAGGAGAAAGGGAGTTGTAAGGATGATTGAGCTGTCATGGAGAACATGGGGGAAAAAAAAAGGATGAGCGGGATCTGAGACATCTTGATGAGAACAATTATAGAAGATAAGCAACGAGCGAACGATAAGCAATACCTCTTTCTTATATCGCAGCTGGTTGTTTATGGCAGGTTTCTGCGCCGTCTCTATTTTAACCTCCTGTGTTGATGTCCTGTATGAAGGGTTGCTGTAGGTCAAGTTGCTCACTCCTGGATCTGCAAACTTGAATTTTTTGTGCCTTGAAAGGAAACAATAACAGAATAATCAAATATTCATCTTGAGCAGCTGAGAAAAGTAATGCATTCACAAAGTGCTCGATTAAAGCGCACCTGTAAATAATGAATGCAGTGATGAGTATCAGGATGGCCAATATTGACAGAGCTCCGCCAATCACGTAGCTGAAATGAGGGCTCTCATCTTCATAAATAGAAGAGCAAGTGGGTCAATTTATGCTTGATTTACTCTTTTACAACCATTTAAGTCAGAGTTGTAATTATTTACCACGAGGTGCAGACACCACATTGTTCTGGATGCAGTCTTCTAGATCTGTGCAGCTTTGAGGAGAAAATAATTGGATTTTACTGACAATATTTCACTTAATTCTTAAAGGAAACCTCTTTTTTTAGCTTAGATAGCTGTGGTTGACTTACTTGTCCCTTGACAGGCCCTGATGGGGTTTCTCTGTGGGGTGTTTTTTGGGGACTTGAGTACCTTTGGAGTCCTTCTCAGGTGCCGTGGGAATGTAACCGGAGACTAGTCCAGAGACACAGACTCCATTTACAGTATACCATTTTTTTTACATTATGCAATTAGTAGTAAAGACATGCAATTGTATTCACTTGCAGTGGAAAAAATGCTTACATAAGCCAAAATTCTGACTCATACAGGCATATTCTTACAGTTTCACAGTTCTCATTATATAAAGTGTTTAAAAAAATGAATTATGAAATGGGATAATGACACGAAATAAAATGTAAACATTGCATAAAAAACCTTTATAATGAACTGAAGTTAAGTACTTAAAACCTGTAATTAATTCATTAATAAAGGCATGCAAAAATACATAAATATTCACTTGCAATGGATAATGAGTCTAAATTCTAATTCATAAAGGCATATTCTTATTAAAAGTTCTAGAAAACAGAATATTGGTTTAATTTGGCTGGCAATCAATGTTGGAATTGTAATCAAATTAAAGCTATATAGAATTGGAAATACTAAAACATAATATTACTAATAAATTAAAGTGGTGTTCTTATTCAGATTTCCTAAATTAGTGTAGTAGCTTCATGAAACAAACTATTAAACTGAATTGACCTTTCGCAAAACCCCGCCCCTAAACGGCCGTTGTCCAATCACACATCCTAGCAACGGTTACTAAGCAAGCAAGGTCCGTCAAGCTGCGGGCCTCTGGCAAGCAAAAGTGTGAAGCGATGTGCCTACGGCACATGTAAGTCCGACAGTAGGTACCCCAAAAGTTTGGCTGGGGGAGTTTTTTTCCCTTCCCAAAGCCAAAGACAC
>JAUCMS010000127.1:29806928-29825685 GCA_032357445.1 Enteromius radiatus | reverse complement strand
GTTTTCTACTACTGTCTATGGTTGACAGTCCGTCGTTGTCGGTAAGCTTGACGGGCTAGCAACAGTAACTAAGAGGGGTGTGGCTTTTGCGAAAGGTCAATTGTAAATCTGAAATAAATCGGATACAAAAACACGAGAATAAAATTATTTTAAGCTGAAGCAAAAAAAAAAAGGTAAGCTAAAATTACAAAAAGATCTAACTAAAATACAAAAGCACATTAGTAAATAAATGAATAAACATTATTAAATACACTAAACATACAGGAATAATACTACAATCCACTGATGGTAAACTGGTAGATGTGAACTAAATATATTAATGTGTGTAACTTCTCCGTGTTTGACAGTGATTTCTTGAAAACAATAATTGCTCATGTTGAACTCACTTGTAGAGCAAGGTCTGCGGTCAGGCTCATCTGGACATGCGCACACAAAACTGTTCCCCCGTGCAAGACACAAGTGTGTGCAGCCCCCGTTATTCACACCGCAATGATTTGTTCCTAGAAAGACAGTAAGTTAATCTTAGAGATGCTTTCGTTTCAGTGCCAGTGGTAACATTTCTTCATCACACATGCTCAATGTTTGTATATCAGTTTCACTGAAAAAACACATCACACATTATAAAACTTGTTTATAGACAATTTGTTTATGTGTGACTTTCAAATTTAATATAATTACTTGAAATGTAAAAGCATCTAAAAGACCACTGTTTCATAGATGAGTCATCTTTTGGACATCTTCCTTCTCTAATGAACGCATTCCAGGACTTCATTTCAAATGAGCTAATGAATTTGTTGTGAGAATTTAATGTAGTTTGTTTTAAGAAGAAAACAAATAAAATGTGCAGTGTTTGGTGCCTCTAGGACCGGTGTTGGGAAACACTGACAGACAGGATTTAAATATTATATTATATCATATGTGCTGTCAAATGATTTATTGTATCAAAAATATAAGTTTTTGTTTGCATAATATGTATGTGTGCTCTGTGCATGTTTATTAGATATTTATTATGTATAAATTCACATACATTATGTTTTTACATGTAAATATTTATATAACTTCTAAATGCATATATTTAATATAAAAACTTTTTTTTTCTGAAATGTATGCATGCATGTGTGTGTGTGTGTGTATATATATATAAAAATCACACAAATATTATGTAAACAAACTTTTATTTTGGATGTGATTAATAGCGATTAAGCATTTGACAGAACTAATTATATTATATTATATTATTTATTTATTTATTTATTAAACTTTTTTGGTAATTTCTGGATAACTTATGAAGTGATATATAGAGATATTTAAAAATATTAAAAAATAAAATAAATAAAAATTTAAACTTGGCTTTATCCAATGTTCAGATTAATATTCTGGAAATTAGTTCATATTTAATCATATATTGTACTAATCGCATATTTAAACATTTCATAAAACATCAAAATATTCTTAATTCACTGCAGTTAAACAGAGATGTACAGTAACATCTATTGGTTATTAGTTAACTAATTTACCTGTAGTGTCTTGCTTTAATAATAATTAAAATTCAAACGGTTTATCATAAAATTCCTTCAAAGTGTGAGTTTTGCACTGGAGTAAAAATAAAGCACACTTGTAGACTCTTCAGTTGAGTCTCAACAAGTCAATCTTACCAGTCTGTCTTTGTGGCGACACCACTATGATGTCCATGAGGCCCTCTACATTAGCCAGCACAGTTTCCTTACTACGACCTGTATGCTTATCTACTCGCTGAATAGACTTGGTCTGCCAGTCCGTCCAGTAAATCCAGCGGTCTTGCTGTGAGATTCGGGAAAAAGGAGTTAAAGGAGAGTATACCGGTTTCAACTGGGGACAAAGAAAGGGAGTAAAAAAAAGGGGAGAGGGAAGGAAAGATGGGAAGAAAAAGGAGGGTCAGAAAATGGAAAGATGCAAAGGAAGAGAACAACATGCTCAGGTTATAAATGCAGAGACATAAGTGAAAGAGGATGGGTCAGTGGAGCAGAGGGTGATGAAGGTGCAGGTGAGTGACAGATTAAGTGAGGGTGAGGATCAGATATGGAAAGGTACCTGCGTGAGGGCAAACGGGTGTGATACAGGGCTGATGAGAATTTGACGCAGTTTGCCATTCAAGTCTGAACTTTCTATGCGGTCCAAGTGTGCATCCACCCAAAAGATCCTACACATGAAATCACGTGAAGTTTCAGTTATGTGTTCTCCCAAACGTTTGAAGGTGCTTTCCATGATTATGGTACAAAATAGAGTCGGATATGCTTAAAAGAAGTCATTTTTAGAGCAGATAGAAAAATAAGAGATGCCCCCCAAAAATATTGAAATTCGGCATCAGATGCGCAAACTATAGATTATAATCAACTCTAAATAGTGTTTAACCTCTTAACTGTTAAAAAAGACAATCAGCAGATTACGATTCTTACTAAAATGTTTGATAGAGAGAAAAGACAAAAAATAAAGAGTGCCAAGTGTATAATCATCACAGTTAAGGGGGCTACTAGTTAAAGTAAGTAAATAATATAAAAGCAATATTTAAACCTAATTAGGGATGGGCGATATATATCGCATGATATATTATGCGCATCTCATCAGTAAAGCCGGTTCTTTGATTAGCGGGAAAACTCAGTCACCTGTTTTCAAAAGGAACGGCAGCTTATGAACAGAGCTGTAGATCACTGAGAAGCTACGCCATTGAATCACCCGCGATACTCAACGCATAGCTTCTCAGTGATCTACGGCTCTGTTCATAAGATGCCGTTCCTTTTGAAAACAGGTGACGGAGTTTTCCCGCTAATCAAAGAACCGGCTTTACTGATGAGATGCGCATAATATATCGTGCGATATATATCGCCCATCCCTAAACCTAATAAATCTCTTTCATTTACACAGCCCTCGTCTGTCTGTCTCATCTGTCCGTCTATCTGATCTGTCGGTCTGTCTGTGTCTTGTCTGTCTCGCTCATTCATTTTGCCTATCGGTCTTGTCTTATCTGTCTGTCCGTCTCTTCTGTCTGTCTGGTCTGTCTGGTCCGCCTCGTCTGTCTGGTCCGTCTCGTCCGTTTGATCTGTCTGTCTCGTCTGTCTGTCTCATCCGTTTCGCCTGTCTGTCTTGTCTAAACTGTGTGTCTCGTCCGTCTGATCTGTCTGTGTGTCTGTCTCGTCTGTCTGTCTCATCCATTTTGCCCGTCTGTCTGTCTGTCTCATTTGATCTGTCTGAACCATCTCATCCGTCTGATCTGTCTGTCTCTATCATCCGTTTCACCTGTCTGTCTGTCTGTCTGTCGGTCTCATCTGATCTGTCTGAACAGTCTCGTCCGTCTGATCTGTCTGTCTGTCTCATCTGTTTCACCTGTCTGTCTGTCTGTCTGATCCGTCTGAACCGTCTCATCCATCTGATCTGTCTGTCCATCTCGTCTGTCTGTCTGATCCGTCTGTCTCATCCGTTTTGCCCGTCTGTCTTGTCTCATCTGTCCGTCTCATCTGATCTGTCTGAACTATCTCATCCGTCTGTCTGTGTGTCTTGTCTCGTCTGTCTGTCTGTCTCGTCTGATCTGTCTGAACCGTCTGATCTGTCCGTGTGTCTCATCCATTTCGCCCGTCTGTCTGTCTGTCTGTCTGGTCTCATCCATCTGATCTGTCTGTCCATCTCGTCTGTCTGGTCTGTCTAATCCTTTTCGCCCGTCTGTCTTGTCTCATCTGTCTGAACTATCTCATCCGTCTGTCTGTGTGTCTTGTCTCGTCTGTCTGTCTGTCTCGTCTGATCTGTCTGAACCATCTCATCCGTCTGATCTGTCTGTCTCTCTCATCTGTTTCACCTGTCTGTCTCATCTGATCCGTCTGAACTGTCTCATCCGTCTCATCTGTTTCACCTGTCTGTCTGTCTGTCTGATCTGTCTGAACCGTCTCATCCATCTGATCTGTCTGTCCATCTCGTCTGTCTGTCTGGTCCGTCTGTCTGGTCCGTCTGTCTCATCCGTTTTGCCCGTCTGTCTTGTCTCATCTGATCTGTCTGAACTATCTCATCCGTCTGTCTGTGTGTCTCGTCTCGTCTGTCTCGTCTGATCTGTCTGAACCGTCTGATCTGTCCGTGTGTCTCATCCGTTTCGCCCGTCTGTCTGTCTGTCTGGTCTCATCCATCTGATCTGTCCATCTCGTCTGTCTGGTCTGTCTGTCTCATCCGTTTCGCCCGTCTGTCTTGTCTCATCTGTCTGAACTATCTCATCCATCTGTCTGTGTGTCTTGTCTCGTCTGTCTGTCTCGTCCGTCTGTCTGATCTGTCTCATCCGTTTCGCCTGTCTGTCGGTCTCATCTGTATGTCTATGTCTCATCCGTCTGTCTGATCTGTCTCGTCCATCTGTCATTTTAACACAGTTGTCACTAGCTACTTTGGGACCAAATATTGTTTCCCCTATTTTACCCCAGAGATGGGACACTAACTGTGCCTTATTCATGGAAAGTACCTGAACAGTCAAAGCCAGTTGTTAGTGGTAAAGTGGCACTGAAAACAAAGTATAACTATATAGGTGTACAACTGAAGAAAGAAGGGAAAAGACATAAAAATTCAAATGAAAATTCTTTTCAAAACCTGCAGTAGTGTGTATGTTACATCTAAGCCACATACGCACTGCAACCTAGTGATAACAGTGTTTAAATGTGGTAGTGAATCCCCCATCAAAAAACAAAAAAACTAAATTGGTGTGCATAACCCCCAAAAATTGCAATTACTAACATAGTGATGACCATGACAGAACAATAAGCATGGACCCCAATCTGTTTGACCAGAGTAATATTAGTAAACATAGATGAGATAACCGCAATTAACAGGGTTTATTTTGGCTGCTGTAGGTCATTGACCTTTTCGTTTGTTGAGGCTTTTGAAGAGCTGAGCTTATGTTATGACAATTGTAATAAGATTTTCCAGTTTTATGGATCTTGCCATCTTTGATTTTTATGTTAGTCGCTGTTATTACACTACAGTTATACTACAGTTTCTGAGAACCAGAAAGAGGATCAACATTGTTGGTACAACAGCAACTTGAATACACTATGTAAGCTATAGCTTTCAATCTTAGCATATGTGGAGATTATATATGGTCATATAATGCAGACGTTACAGCATTATGTACTCGACAGTGTCAACCATCACCATGTCTGCAGTGTGTTTGTGGCCTAGCAGTGCATCAGAACATGATTGATATGGGATGAAGGTCCATTTTGCACATGTATATCAGCTTTCTACAATACCATTATCATAACCCTCCACTCTTTGTAATGAATTTTCCTCTTTTACCTGCGGGTGTCATAGTCCAGTGTCAAGCCGTTTGGCCATCCCAGATCTGTGTTGATGAGGACTTTCCTGTCTGTGCCATCCAGGTAAGCACGCTCAATCTTTGCAATGTGACCCCAATCTGTCCAGAACAAGAACCTTGCCAAAGGGAAAAAATTATTAAATTCATTCATTAGTAATAATAAAGTAACTATATAACAATTTCCCTTCTCTCTCACTCTCTCATTCGTTCAAATAAATGCAATCTTACAGTGTTGCTTTTTTCTGACTTCAGAATTCTGAATATTCAGCTACCCCTTTAACTATTACAAATTAAACATAATTTTTTATATGTCCCATACAGTTTTAGTTTGTGCATGATAGCAAGTGAACCACTTCACCTCACATGGGTTCAGTCTTTGCAATTAAATCCTTTTTTTTTGGGGATTTTAAAACACGAAGCTGTAAAAATTATTGTTCAAAACGAAGACTTTCTTATTCTCTGTCTGTCAAACTTTAAGGGCTTAAAGGAAGTTAATACAATGAACTACACTAGTGATTATTCTGTTAAATTACGTCCTTTGTGAACTGATTTTAGTTATTCATGAAAAATTTGATCAATTGGCTTTGATCACTGCAATGTGGCTCAGAAAAGTGAAATTAATACTCAGAAAAGCTCTAAAATAGTTTGTCTGCAGACACCACTTAGTTTGATATTTTGAAACTCATGGAATTATTAACCTAAAGTGTCAACATACCATATATGCATCTATATTTAGACCATTTAGACAATTCTTCAGCTTTGCCTTCAGGAAATCAAGCTCAAATACTTTAAAAACAAACAATATCTCTTAATTATTAAAAAAACAATGCAATAAAACCTATTACATTTTCTATATTTTCTTTAGGCCTCTTCCTCCCCAACACCACCTATCTATATAAAATAATGATAATAATTACAATAATAATAGTAATTATTTTCTTTTTATTTATCATACAATTAACAAAAGCAAAAAAGTCCTCTGACACTAGCTTGCTCTATTCTTTTTGTATTCTTTTATTTTTATTTATTATATACTACGTGACTTGAATATCATTGCTCTATTGTTGATTTTGATAGCTTCCATTGTCTTCATTTGTAAGTCACTTTGGATAAAAGTGTCTTGTAAATAATAATAATAATATAAATGTAAATAATATACAAGTACAAAAAATAGAAAACATATACAAACTTACAACTCTTAAAAAAAGGCAGTTAAAAGTATAGTTTTCAGGATTTATTTTCCCATCGCAAAGAAATACATAAAGCAACAAAACTGCAATGAACTGGAATAAGTGTGCTGTTCTCACCCCTTGCTAGGAAACACGGCGATGGCTCTTGGTTCATCCAGACTGTTATTCACCAGAACTTTCCGGGATGTACCTTCTAAGTGAGCCACTTCAATGGTGTTACGGCCGGTGTCTGTCCAGTACATGTTACGGGCCACCCAGTCCACAGCAAGACCATCAGTCGTCTTCAGACCTTGACTGATCACAGTTTCCATATTGCTGCCGTCTAAGTTCACCCGCCTGAAAATAAATAAATATTTAATAAAAAAAAACAACAATATATATATATATATATAGCCGCTAAATATTTCCAGGATAAATGATAACATGCCACTAATGCAGTATAAAAGCAATGCACAAAAAAGATTTTCAAAACAATTTAAAGTGTACTTAATTCATAATATACTGTATGCAAAAATAATTGTTTTTATTTTTTAAGTACTCTTTAAAAAGCACGAGTGCACATTCAATCTAATTAATCATAATATTTTATTAGACGCATACCTTATCACATCCAATGACACGTCCGTATAGTATAGTTTCCTCTCCACGCTGTCATAGTCCAAAGAAATCACATTATGCAACTCTGGCACAGGCACGTACACGTCTGTGTGGTCATTAGTGTCTAGAGAGATTCTTCGAACACTAACACGATTTGAAAAGAGCAGGTATGTTTCGGGCAAATTGTCACATGATCTCCCATCACTTTTCAGCAGAACACCGGTGGGACACGCACAAGACGTCACATTATGCCGAGGCAGACACAGGTGAGAGCAGCCACCGTTTCTCCTGCCACATTTATTGAAGCCTGCAGGGAGAGGAAAGACAATTATGCCAGAAAGTTACATCATTTTTGTATTATTGTATGCCAAGCTCTGCTAAGCCTTTGAATTCACACAATTATTCACCAATTACCTATTATTTAAGTACTTTAAGAAAAAAGTGGTTAATGGTTACCTGACATTAAGACACTTTCTGTAACAAAAGTGAGTGTACTGCACAACTGTGAGGTTTAGTAATATTTATAGACTATTACATTTGTTATGAAAGCTTGTTTCTGTCACGGGATGTTTTTGCAATTGAGGATTTTCAATACAAAAATGAGTTTGTATCTTAAAATTGCAACTTTTTTCTCAGAACTGTGCGATATGAACTAGAATTGAGATATAAGGTATTAAGGTTTAAGGTATAATCCTTATTCAGCAATCATGAGAAGTGTTTATTCTGTGACAGAAACAGAAAAATAGAACAGGATTGTGATTCAAGATTAAGTCTGAGTGTAAATTTGAGCTAATTTCTCAGAATTGTAAGTAAATATCTATCAATTCTAATTTTTAAATTTCTGGAAAAAAATAAATAAATATACATTTAATTTTATGTCCTGTGGCACAAACAAGCTCCCATCATTTATACACATTTTCCATTAGTTTTTAGTAATTTTTTTTTACATTTTTACTAATCTTTATTATTTCTATTTCTATTTAATTTATATTAATTTTTATATTAGTTTTAGTAATTTTAGAACTTTAGTAACTTAAAATGATTTAGTGATTTGAAATGATTTTTAAACAAATTATTTAGTTAAAATAAATTGATATTTTAGTTCATTAGCAACATTTCTAATTTTCAGATTTTAAGTTTTCATTCAATAGTTATATTTAAATTGATTTCAGCTTTATTTTATTTGAATAATTTGTTACAGTAAGTGTACACTAACAACGCTGGTTACAAAATAAAAATGTTGGTCTAAAAACAGGAACGGTTTTTTTTTGGAACATAATCTCTTGTTCTTCTGAAACATGAGGCCAATCAATGCACTATTTACCTATAAACGACGCAAAACGAAAATATTAAATAAGCAATAATGATCAAGACCTACCCAAAGGTCTTGCGCGGTCAACAGCTTGGATGTCCATGAGGCCGGGTAGGTTGGAGCGGACGGTGATGGTGTTTGCTCCAGTGTCTTTATCTGCTCGGTGAATGCTGCGGCTCTGCCAGTCCGTCCAGTACATGTGTGTCCCCAGCAAAGTGAGACCGTATGGGTGCTGGACCGGAGACACCAGGGTCTTCCGGTTCGATCCATTAAGATCTGATGCTTCTATCCGCTAATGGAAAACCAGATTTTTTTTTAAAATTCAACCAGAAAGCATATATACGTTATATACGTTTTCTTATTCCTCAGTAAGAAGCCTAAATAACGCGTTACACTCGAAGCTGGATTACTCTACATGACTTTCATCCCTAAAAAAGTCTTTCCATTCATCCATCCATCCATCCATCCACCCATCTATCCATCCAGTCAATTATACTGTTATAATGATCACACTGATTTACATCACAAGCTATCAGAATTTCATCATGTTTTATAATAATAAAAATATCAGCATCTGCACCAAACTGCATATTTTATACTCAGTTTGAGTCAAATTGAGGTATAAAACCCTGATGTATGAAATATGATATAATTTTTTTGCAAAAATGAAAACTGGGATCAAATTGACAAAAAAGAAAGAAAGAAATGTATTACATTATCATGTTTTTATTATGTTCTGTTGAAGAAATTAGCTATATATATATATATATATATATTTTTTTTTTTTTACCTACAGTAATCAAAATAACCCAATTGCAGTTTGATTGAGATGAATTGGGTTAGACAATGAAAAAACATGTATCTGTTATCGCAAATGAACTTTTTTTACATTAAAAAAATAACATTTTTATATATTGTCTAAAGGTTCAATAAAGCATTTTATATAAAAAAAAATAAAATAAATATATATATACACATTTTTTTGGAGTATTATTTCATAAGGCAGGCTTTAA
Organism: Enteromius radiatus; assembly: GCA_032357445.1. Classification (NCBI taxonomy): domain Eukaryota; kingdom Metazoa; phylum Chordata; class Actinopteri; order Cypriniformes; family Cyprinidae; genus Enteromius; species Enteromius radiatus. The sequence continues at coordinate 29,816,253 of JAUCMS010000127.1, read as the reverse complement.
AGGGTTAAAATTATTGCTGCGAGTCATCTTTTTTTTCTGAAATGAACTGAAATTAAAATATGAATGGATGGAATCAGAGTCTGTGCAAATAATACACAGAATAAATCTGTCAACGCTGGCTACAGAAATCCGTGCCGGTCTGCAGATTCTGGTCAGCGAGTGTCGTTTCACCCAAAAGTTGAGTAGTGTATCCCGCCCTTCAAACACCCTTCAGCTCACACTAACCTCGGTGTGTGCATCGGCCCACAGCAGCTGTGCTCCAGCTTTGTCCACGGCCAGTCCATTCGGCCAGCCCAGATTGTTATTTATCAGAACTACGCGGTCTGAACCGTCCATATTAGAGCGCTCCAGCTTGGCATGCTCACCCCAGTCCGTCCAGTACATGTATCTAAAAACAGAATCTTATATTATTAACCATCACATACTGTACCTGTGCACAGCAAAAAGCCTAGCAATGAAAGCCATTAGCTATAACTGTGTTTCATGCAACCGAATTAAAGTATGAATTTAAATCTATGACTATTAGCATGGGAGACAACTATTTGTAATTATAAAGTTTGACAACACTTTAGAATATGAAACACATTCACTACAAATATGACATTTCCTTCAACTAATTCCTAATTTGACTACTATTAATTAGTTAGTCATGTAGTTTTTAAGTTAGGTATTGGGGATGTAGAATAAATATATTTAAATATAATCAAATTTCTAATTTGCATGAGCACATTTCGTTTACTATAAACGGTTGACAGTATATTAAACAGCATTTAAAAAACAATAATAAGTAATTATGTAATTATATGTAAAATGTGCTTAAGTCCTACTTAAGTGGGTCAAAAGCCCTCTGATGTTCAGCTAAATGCATTTAATATATATTTCAGCTATAATACATTATCATTTAATTAGGACTTACATGTAATTAAACATTACATTCAGTTCATACTTAAGTATATTCTTTTAATAAACGTTAATAGATGATTTTCTCATGGGTATATGGTGAATGATACACAGCCTACTATATAGGAGCCAAGTAAATCCTAGCTTGCGATGCTAGAGTGAAAAGGGCAAAGGTTTTACCCCATCTCATGAAACAGGGCGATGGCTCGAGGGCTGTCCAGGTTCTGCCACACGAGCACTTTTCTCATGGAGCCGTTGAGATTAGCCACCTCAATACGGTTCGTCCCTGTGTCCGTCCAGTAGATTTTCCTGCCCACTGCATCCACTGCCAGACCATCTGTGGTCATCAGACCTGAAAGAGCGGAGGAAACACAGTTGAGCGGCTGGATGAAAGGACGAAGCTTACTGTAAGCAGTTTTGAGGTTACCTGTTGAAATAATGTCCTCGTATTCTGTACCGTTGATATTGGATCTGCTGATTTTCTTTAATGTACTGTCTGACCAGTACACTTTACCTGCAGGAGAAGTGAAATATTCATAATGATGTTCCCTAAATAAGCATTATAAGTAAAAGTGTCCACACATTGAGAATTTCCTCACACCTTCTACTGCATCCACTCCGATGGCAATGGTGTTCTTCATAGACGTACTGACCGGAAGAACCACATCAGCGAAGTATGGGATGTCCAAAGAAATCATTCTGATGTCCGTCCGCCGGGCAAAGACCAGGAAGCTGTTCATCGCTGTGAGAAAGAGTAATGAAGGATTATTAAAAGAATATTTTAGGGATGCACGATAATGGCATGACAAGTAAATATTGCCATCGGAGTGGCAATTGCAAATTAATTATATACAGATTTATTCATTAATTTGTTTTTGTTTTTTTGTTTTTTTTTTTACGAATTATGAACTCTAAAAGATTTTCTTTTCAGATTTTTTACAACTGTTTTGCCTTAGACCATCTTAAAATAATATTTTTTGACATATACAGTTGATTTATAATTATTTTCAAAGCTTTCAATGTACTGTCATTATAAAATAACTTAATTATTGTTTATTTCATTCCTGAGAATTAACCAATATTTAAAAACAAATATATCATATATCAGATATCAGCAACAATCCAATATTGTGCATTCCAAGATAATTTCACTAAAAATTTTACATCCATCATAAACCACATCAATTATAATGTCATCTTGTTAGATGGATCTGAATGGTAATTAGACATAGGTAGACTTTTTTGCTGTGCGTTGAGGAATGTATTCAGTAATTGTTTTTCCATTTACTTTTTCATTTTACTAGCATTTTTCATGTAATACCCCAAAATTCACAGAAAAATGCATGAATGGAAACACGTAATGTTCCAAACCCATATTATATGAAACACAAGAGGTGTGTCTTTTTCCACTCAACAAATGTGGAAAGCAATGTATATTTACAAGCTGCAAAAAGTACAATATACTAGTACACTTCATGCATTTTCACTCTGTGGGCAGCTATCCACTCAAGACAAGACGATTCATTCTAGACAAACTGCACCCTACCACTCAAACCTCTTTAGGAAATGGTTTGACACGCATTTCAGACACGGCTTGGTCAAGTGTAAACACATCTGGTTGTTCAGACAGCATATGCAAGCTTCAGACTACCTCACCATACAGATGTACGATTCACACGCTACATCAGATTTTGGCATTAACCTGGACGACCACAATGTTCCTTCCGCCCAACTCTCCTCCGCAAACCACAGCTCCAAACACTCCTCATAAGGCATGGGTTCCCTGTCTCCATACAAACCCAAACACTGAAACTTCCCTTTCTCTGAGCAAACTAGCTGAGTGAAGAGACTATTTTACAAGCGGAGGCTGAAAATCATAGTTAGTTTTGAGCACGGTAACAATATAAGCTACACACGTTGCAGGCGGTGTACCAGTGCGTCCAGTCACATCCAATTTCAGCTTTAACATGGAAGCCTCTTTTCACCACGGAAGAAAAAAGCATGCTCTGCTAAATCCTAATTATGTCTTTAAAAGTCATAATTAAGAGAAGCTAAAATTTTGAAAAAAAGTACCAAAATATGACATAAAAATTCAAAGTTCTGACATACCTTGTCGAAATTATGAAATAAACAAGGAAAAAATAATATATCAATAATATTAATATAATTTTATAATTTCCACTTAGTTTCGACTTTAAAAGTCACAATTTTAACTCTTTATTTCATAAGTAGTCATTTACATTTAAATATGACATAATTAGTATCTCAATTTCAACTTTATCTAATGAGTTAATGTTATCATTTAACACCTGCCAAAATGTTTACATATTAGGTCAAGATTATGAGACAAAAAGTCCTAATTATGAGAGAAATCAAAATTAGAAAATGAGATAAAAGGCTGCGTATATCCATTTAAAAACTTTTGTTTTGATTTCATCATTATGACAGCGTCATAATTTTAACTTTTTATTTCTTTGTTAGAATCTTTATTGTCATCGTACAAAAGTACAACCAAGTGATATGCAGTCCAAAAAATTTGTCGTACTAATGACAATAAAGATTCTGATTAATTAAGCCTTATGCTGTTGTCTCCTTCACTCACAGAGTGCACAGGTGTCCATGTAATGATACCCATCTAACGTAGCAACACGCATCATAGCGTTGTAACGTTTAAACCTGTTGATGAAAATGATGCATTCTAAAAGTCTAAATTCATAATAAGGTATACAGAATTATTCACAGGATTTTAAAGTACCCTGATAACAATGCTATGCATCGTTTCATACTATATCATATTACCGAACACCAGCACTTTTACTCTCAACGCCACTGTCCCAGTTAACCTCATGCTTTCTTTTGTCATTTTGGTGGGCGGAGCTACTGTAAATAGCCTTTGTCAATCAGATAGCTATTCGCACAATCAAAACGCATTAAGTGGCCAAGACTAAATATCCCCTAAGAGACTCCCAACCCTGAGCGATTACAAAAAGAGACTGAATAGTACGGGAAAGCAAATCGAATGCTTTCTCACCTTCAGAAATGCCCCATGACATCATCGCCACTAACACATCATCATAACGGCGACCCCTAAACCCCTAGGGGCACTCAAAACGAGCCTCGAATTTCAAAGATTGCCCTTGCAACAAAAACCACAGACTGAACTCTTGGAATCCCAAGAGCGAAGAACACCTGCGGCCATTTCATTAAATTTCAAGTCAATTGTGGAGCTACGGCTACTGAATGAGAAGTTATTACCGGTTTCTTAGATATTCGAGACGGGTAGAGTAGCCTGGACTTACCGTGAGTGCAAGTCTTGCCGTCCGCCTGTAGGTTGATACCAGTGGGACACGCACAGCTTGAGGCTTTGGGAGCAGGAGCCAGGAGGCAAAGGTGACTGCAGCCGCCATTATTCACCGAACAGGGCGTCTGGACTTTAGACGGAAAGTAGAAAGAGTGGAGACAGGTGAGAGAGAGAAATGGTCGTTCAATCAGATGTAACCGATAACAGGCCTCTGGGTGTCTCGGTGGATCATTATTTCAGACTGAAGATCAGTTACCACCGGCCTTAATCCTCCGTCTGAAAACCCAAGACATCCGATACGACAGAGACTCACATTCCTCTTTAACACATATCTGCTGGGCATGCGTGTGAATTTCAGTTGTCAGCAGGAGAAAGAAGAAGAGGAGGGCTGCTAACTGTTAACTAATTTATTGTAAGTTCAATATTTATTGCGCACTTTTTAATTAATTATAATCAAGTACTTTACGTGTGCTTTAGCAGTCAGTCAACACAAAAAAATAAGTGCACTTTAAAGCGCATTTTAAATCTTGTGTCATGCTTTCAAGTAAAATTTGACATTAGTACAATGTGCCATTTACAAGGTGTACTTAAGTGCGTCAAGAAAGTGTCCCTCTTTAAGTGTCTCCCTTTATTTGCTTTCAAGTGAACTCATTATAAAGCGTCTAGGATGCACTAACAAAGCTGACAGATGTGTCCAAACTTTTGACTATATATTTGGTACCTGTATCATTACCACACCATCGGGATGTGTTACCTGTCGTTCTGTTATGGTGAAACATGTGAATGTCCATGAGGTTTTCAAGGTTTTCCGCCAGCGTTCTTCGGTCCAAACCAGTGAGCTTGTCTGCGCTTTGGATGCTCTTGGATTGCCAGTCTGTCCAATAAATTCTGTCTTCGTGAAGCGTCAACCCAAACGGATGAGGCAACTGACTCCCAATCAATACCTTCAATGGAGACGAATGAATGAAAAGTTTAACCTGATGAAGAATGAACTGCAAATCATTTTAACTAAGAACTTGTGTCTACCTGTCTGCCTGATCCGTTGAAGTTGCCGTACTCAATGGTCTTAATGCTAGCATCGGCCCAGTACAGCCGCTCAGTGCTGTAGTCTATAGCCAATCCATTAGGCCAGGTCAGGTTTGTCGAGATGATAACCGTACGGTTGGATGCGTCCATCCCAGCGCGCTCAATCTTAGGATTGGCCCCCCAGTCTGTCCAGTACATGAATCTATTGTGAGGCAAAAACAAAAGCAGTTAAGTATCATCTCTTATATTGTGTAAGCCTCAACAGCTACTACACTACTTATAATACTGCCAAATATTCTATAAAGCATCCACCATATATATTGGCACCTTCGATAAAAACGCTTTTGAACTATAAGTCTCAAAAGGAATAGTTCATCTCAAAAATTTTAACTGAAAATAAAAATTCCCTTATCCTCATGTTCCCTGTTGACTTTATAGTATATCTTTCCCTACTACAGAAAACAATGGGGACCAGTGATGCGTGGGTTGATCCGAAATTGGTTGCCCGTGGTTACGAGCCATCAAAAAATATTTGTAATGAAATTTGGGTCGCGGTCGGTCAGGTCGTTTGAAATAAAGATGCCAATTAAACCTTTGTAATTTCTATAGTACCAGACACAGTTTTCTATTAAATACATAGGCCTACACGTTATTGGCTAAATTACTGCCGCGAAGATGACGCACAAGCTCAGTCGCCAGTAATTTAGCCAATAACGTGCAGGCCTATGTATTTAATATTTATATAATAGCCTAAGCCTACTAATACAAGTGGGAAATCCTTATTTACTATAAAATAATTTATTTATTATTATTCCTTATTTATTATAAAAACACTTTTGAACTATAAGTCTCAAAAGGAATAGTTCATCTCAAAAATTTCAACTGAAAATAAAAATTCATGTTCCCTGTTGACTTTATAGTATATCTTTCCCTACTACAGAAAACAATGGGGACTAACAACAGCTCGTGTGTCTTCAAAATGTTTGCATTCAGCATAAGAAAGAAACTTTTACAGGTTTGGAACGACATGAAGGTGAGTAAATGGTGACAATTTTTATTAAAATAAATAAATAAATAAATTCTTCAAGTTTCATTCGAAATATTCTCAAAGATCTAACATTAATTGGCGCAAATTACAAAAAAAGTAAAAAACTAAAAGTATTATTGCAACCTAATTTTTAATTTAAATTATGCAATTTTGTATTTAATAATTTATTGTATTTAGTTATTATTATTATTTTTTTTTTTTAATAGATCATTCCTGTAGCTCCATCAGTAGGTCATGGGTTCAATTCCCAAGGAAAGCAAAAACTGATCAAATCAATCACTTAGGAAGAATCTGCTAAAACGTATAAATGCAAAAAAAAAAAAAGTAAAAGAAAAAAAAAATCTTCTGTCTGGTTAACACCTAAAATGGTAAAAAAACAACAAAAAAAAAAACGATGACTTGGTATATAACCTGAGGTCATGAACAGGTCAAATTCCTGTACGTATTAATCACTATGGGAAGGATAAAGTGTGTGACAAAAGACTGTTGACTCACAAATCAGGAGTTAGCTCCTAAATAAGTCATACATAACCATCAGCATTTGTGGAGTATAACATTGCACACTGAACCATACTTGACCTACCCTCCGATCGGGTCAACAACAATGTCCCGGGGCCGGTCGAGGTTCTCCCAGATCAGAACTGTGCGCATGCTTCCATCCGCGTTTGAAACTTCAATGCGATCTGTGCCTAAATGAGTTATAAAAACGAGTCTTTTCTAAATAATATTGGCAAAAAAACTATATAGAGTACAGTTGCATTAATAGCATCTAGATTCAATGAAATTAGAAGAAAAGGAAGTGAGAAGAGGCAAGGGAGAAGACGCAACCATAAATTGAAAATTATTGCATGGAAAGAGGCATACAGTGAAGATCTGATGCTAGGCTCTAAAAGATGAATTAATAAGAGAACAGTACCTGCATCAGTCCAGTACAGTTTGTGTGTAAGCCAATCGATAGCTAGACCTGCAGGGCTTTCCAAACTGGTGTCCACCACAACCTGCAAGCAGCACGAATATCATCGCTCACATCACATGACAGTACCTTACAGCCACCTACTACACCAGGGAGGATGTGTTTGTTTTTGCTAGTTTGTTCTCCAGGGGTCAGTATTTTACACATTTCTTTCTATAATATACAATAATATTGATCATTCATACACTAGACACCCAACAGCAGTGGCATGAAAAGACCTAATCAAGAACAACAGACTAACTAAAAGGATGATTAAAAATAATCTATTGTATACATTCGCTCCCTAATTATTCCATTCTGCTCCATTTTATATTCTATATTTTATTTGTGTGTTTGTTTATTAAGATGACTACATAAATCATCTCATACGTCTCTAATGCTCACCACAGCTGCACTACAAACAGCAGTATCAGGAAATATTATTAAAATATTAATAGAATCGTATGTATTTGAACACATTTTAAGATGTAATTTATTCCTGTGTACTTTTAGCACCGTTACTCCAGTCTTTAGTGTCACGCGATCCTTAATAAATCATACTAATATGCTGATTTGCTGCTAAAGAAACAATCTTGGTTGTTATTACATGTTGAAAACACTTGTGCTGCCAAATATTTTTGTGGAAACTGTTTGGGCTAAGTGTGAAACGTAGAAATTAATACTGTTATTCAGAACGGGTGCATGATTTAAAGTGACACAATGTTGCAAAAATATATATTTCAAACAAATGCTTAATTTCTATTCATTAAAGGACGTTTCTATGAAAACATTAAGCAGTAATAACTGCTTTGAACATCATCATGACATCATGATTTCGGAAGGATCATGTGACACTGAAGACTGGAGTAATGAAGCTGAAAATTCAGCTGAACATCACAAGAATGAATTCCATATTTTGGTATATTCACAGAGAAAACAGCTATTTTAAACGAGAACATGTTCTGTATTTTTGATCTAATAAATGCGTCCATTTTTTTTTTTTTTTTACACCCCACAACCCAGCAGTGTCAGTCTGATCTTAAGACCTGCTCTTTGTGTCTCAGGTTCAGTTCCTGCTAACCTCCTGTTTGCTTCCATCCCATTTTGCTCGGTTGATGGAATCAGTGGTGACGTCAGTCCAGTATATATAACGCTCGCTAGAGTCCCAGTCCAGGGCCACTGCGTTTCGAATATCAGCCAGTGGAATGACGTCGTCCAGCTTGTCTTCAGTGTCAAAGCTGATTCGACGGATGTCCGTCCTTCGGGCAAAAAGCAGGAACTTGTCAAGACCTGATCAAAGACCAAAGGTCTCCTGTCAGTTCTTCAGATTTAAGAAGTTTATCAGTACATACATATCACAAAATCAGTGTTCAATACGAAAAGAAAATGACAAAATAAGCTTGAATTAGTTAAATAACATAATATTGTTTAGTTAGTGGCTGTATTATTCATTTGTAAACAAAGAAAGTTAGTTAGAGATCAGCTGCAATCGACAGTTATTATTGATTATGAACCAATATCAATTTGTCTTACGATGTTAAGAGTGTATGTGACACAGTAAAAAAAAAAGAAACTACACATTTTCTGCTTTACAAACCTTTTGAGTCTCAAATGCAATTATCTTGAAGCTACAGTAGCCTACATAAAAACACCACTTTAAGACCACCAACCAATGTCTTGTTGAAACATATTGCTGAAATGTTAGGGGTTTGTGATTTCCCAGCATGCATCAAGATTTCCCAGCATGCAACAAGAAATCCGATTTCTTGGCAAATGCATTGGCTAAATGAGGCATTTTGCATTTATTAAACTACCGAATTCAAATGAACAAAACAGTGTTACTTAGCATAGTTATTAAGACAATAATTCCTAATTATTAAAATGACTTAAAAATCTGAATGCATCATGTTACCCTGAATATTGAGGGTTTTTTTTATACAGTTTAAGTCAAGTCAAGTCACTTTTATTTATATAGCGCTTTTAACCCTTGTGCCTTCCACGGTCATTTATGACCGGAATTTTTTTTTTTTTAAATATTTTTTAAAAATCAGAGTTTCTTCGGAATGATATGTAATATGTGGAGGTTTATGGCACTTGG
>JAUCMS010000127.1:29788755-29801721 GCA_032357445.1 Enteromius radiatus | reverse complement strand
GTTCATGAATAGTAATGAGGAGGTCTGCTCTGATTGGCTGTAGCACGGTTATATGCAAATGTGCTGAGCGTAACTATGACGCCTCTAGACTGTTACCAAACAGTCTGTGTTGTGTTGGAATCAATTAATGAATTGATTTTTTTTACCTTGGCTGATGACAGCTTTTCTGTTCTTCCCATCCAGGTCAGCTCTTTCAATGACGTGGTGTTTGGCATCCACCCAGTACATACGGTGACCAGCGTAGTCAATGGTAAGTCCATTGGGCCAAAAGAGGTGCGTATCCGCAATTATTTTGCGATTAGAGCCGTCCATGTTGGCATATTCAATACACGGCATATTTCCCCAGTCGGTCCAGTAAATCTTCCTAAAGACAGAGCGGGAGTCATTAAATCCTGTTTTATAATATCATGCGATCAGGATACAACAAAGCAAACAATTAAATGTTCTTTATGACACGTCTTTCTCATATATTTGACAGGAATTAGTGTCCTTAGGATTTTACCAGTCTACCTTTTAGTTATTAAATTAAGTGCTTTTGAAGAACAGCCTCATGCATTTTATCCATCAGTAAAATGTATAGGGCTTTTTTCCAAGGTTTATTATTTCTCACATGCAGCACGATCTGTGAGTAAGAATCAGTGGACACACAGCCGGTCGAAAACGAGAGCTAAATCTTGTCGCAGAGGGAATTCAAGCCAGATTTGATAAACCCCTTTGTCCTTTATGACAAAGAGCCACGATGAGCGTCGGTGGCAACTCAAGCCTTGTGACAATCCCTGGATGAAATTTTTGTCCAGCCTTTGTGATTAGAAGCAAATTGAGTTATGAAGTTTAGCCAGAAGTCACCAGAATGGTTTCATGCTCTGCTTACCATCGCTTATTACAGAACAACAACAACTGGTCACAAGAGGGGATTTTCCCCCATGCGAAAGAACAAAGAGGCTCCAGTCACAATTTCAGTGCTTAAAATAATAAATGTAGAGAATATGAAAATAAAGGGGTATAAAAATGAGGAAATAGTCTGATGTCGGTTTTAAAAAAGAGGTAGACTTCCGAGTACTTACTGTATGTTAATCACTACATATACAGAATGCAATGCTATTGTTTACTTAACTGCATGCTAACGGCACTTAAACTAAAACCTATTATAGTTTTAATTCATATTAAATCTAGGTAACTGAATTTAAGTGTGATTTTTCGGGAACCACTTAAGTAGGACTTAAGTACATGAAAATATTTGATTTCATAATCACTTCTATTTGTCTTTGAAATACGGTTCCAGTACTGAATGCACTGACAAGCATTTATGACTAAATGGCATGTGTTCAAATATATGTTTATAAATATATAAAATTGCACTTTAGTACACTTAAAATATTTTAAATGTAATACTGAATGACACACTACAGCTAAAATGATAATCAAATGCTTTAAATAAGTGTACTTCTTTCAAAGCACAACAAAAGATTATTAAAACAATTACTTAAAATGTACTTTAAAGTAAAACTAAGGTTAAAATGACTAAGGTCACTTTTTAAAAGTGTACTTGTGTGTGCTAAGAAAGTGTCTTTAAATCACCTGAATGGTCTTTCATTCACATTTTTATTCAAATTATCCTCAAGCACAGTTTATAAAAATATACTGTACAGTCCCACTTTATATTTTAAGGTGTCTTTGTTACACACATTACATGCCCTTAAAATATTAAAATATAAAAAAATTATACATCCAAGTAACCTTAAGCCAAATCCTAATCCTAACCATAATGTGGTTATTTAAATATATAATTACTCTGTAAAAGAAAGACACCTTAAAATAAAGTGTATCCAAATATACCTTCAAGTGCACACTCAAAACAAAAAAGTGCACCTTTACTATAAAAATAATGTACTGTAATTTGTAGGACACAAGACTTCATACCCAGTCCAAAATCAATAATTGAGGATTTATTGTGCAAAGCTTGTGCTGAATATTCTTCTGAAAAACAGCATTGTTTGCAAATTCTAGTATAACTGAAGTAAAACAGAATACGTACCCTTCCATGGGGTGCAGAGCGATAGCTCGGGGTTTCTCCATCCTCTGCCATAAAAGCACTTTACGCTGTGAGCCGTCCAGATTGGCCACTTCAATACGAGACGTTCCTGAGTCAGTCCAGTAGAGCTTATTATGAATCCAGTCTATGGCCAGACCACCTAAGAGTTATAACATGGGGAAAAAACTATTAATGATGCTTTAAAACAAGCTATTATCGCAACTACCTTACTTTCTTGCCAAAGCATAAAAATAACATTTGACATACTTTAACTATCATTAAGTGAAAAGTTACTCTAACATGAAGAGTTTATTTGCAAACAACAAACAACTCAGTTTTTAACAATTCGCAAAAATCATGTTTTTTTCATTGTGCCTATCAATTAATCTCAATCAAACTTCATTTGGGTCATTTTGATTTAAAAAAAAAAAAAACTAAAAAACACAGCTAACTAACAAAAAAAAACAATAAAATATGATAAGATTTCTGAAAAAAAAGTGAGTTCTGCTTTTGCAATGTGGGAAAACAAGCAAAAGTCATAAATCAGTGAATGTGAGGAATATACCTGGACTCTCAAGTCCCGTGGACACGACCTCCTCCACATTACTACCATTCAGACTGGCCCTCATGATACGGTCCAGTGTCACATCTGACCAGAACACCAGCTCTCTGCTATGATGAAAGTCCAGTGCAATGGCGTTTTCCAGATTATTCAGTAATAATGTGTATTCTGAGCGGTGCGGCAGAACCTGACGGATATCAATCCGATTCGCAAACAACAAAACTGGCTCTGGACCTGTGGATAAAAAACAGTTTGTATTAAATTAAGCCATACTGATTGGAAAATCGCCAGCGTTTGCTGCTTTCACAGATGATGTCCAGCCTCACCCAAAGCTTTGCAGCTGCGTTTGTCGGGTCGAAGCTCGTAACCTTGCACACACCAGCAGTGAAATCCTCCTTCTATGTTGGTACAGCCTTGACTACAATAACCTTCATCTGCACACTCATCGACATCTGCACTCACACCACAAACACAGAAACAATTTAGAGGGATTAAATACATCACATAAAAACATTTAATAGTCAGTTTAACAGAACTCGCAACAATATCTAATAAATCTATGGTGAACAATGTAGAAATTTCAGAGACATCCCTGGATTTCTACACTTGAAATGGAAAAGTTTTCATAAAAGCAACATCCTAAGTGATAATGTACAATAATATTCCTTAAATATAACTGCCACAGTTCTCACAGTCATATTTTTGGTGCTTGTGCATAAATATACAGTATTGTGCAAAAGGTTTACAAGTTAGATTCCTCAAAAAGTTAAGTCAGTTGTAAAAAATAAATGTTTTTTTTAAATACACTTAAGTTTTAAAGTGCACTCAATACAATTAAGTGCACTTTAAAACTTAAGTGTATTTAAAAAAAACGCAGATAATAAAATATATTTACAAAATAAAAGGCTACTTAAGTAACAAAGAGAGACATTTACATGACACTTAAGTACACTTTTAAAAAGTGCGCTTTCTAATAAAGTCATATTAGATATTCACCTTAAAGTACAAAAAAACAAACATTTTGCTGTGCACTTATTTTGATGTGCTGACTCACATGCAGACAGAAAGTTCTTGATTATAATTTAAAGTTTAAAATGTATTAAAACTGCAATGTTATCATTACAAATGTATAATTAAAAAAAAAAATTAGATGCATGACATTAAAGTTTCAATATTTTTGTTGATCATAAATTCTTGTCGGTGCATTCAGCAGTATTTTAAACATATTTTACAGACAAGAAGTAGAGGATACACTTAAGTGGGCCAAAAAAGCATTTGATCTATAATATATTTTCAGATTTTAACATGTAACTAAATGTTTGATTATAAAATAAAATAAAAACTAAATATAACACACTATTTTAGATCATGTATGTTTTCCCATAGGAAAATGCAAAACAATCCTGTTCAAAAGTTTATGTCCCCTTGGTTCTTTAACTTTCTTTTCTGTTGTCTTCTCATGTATTAACTGTCCTTTGTTTTTCCTCACCTCTGCATGTCTTCCCATCCTGTGTTAGCGTGTAGCCAGTGTGACAAGTGCACTGCACCAGACCTCGAGACATCTGGCATTTCTGTGAGCAGCCGCCATTGTTAACATTACAGTTTTCTTCACTCGACTTGGAGCCTATAAACACACACAGACAATGTTAACAAAGGAAAGAGGTTCATCACACAGGAACTAGCACTACTAATCTTCTGTGATATTTCACGTAATAGTGCGTTCCGTAGACTCACGGCAGTCCTGGTGTGGATGCTCATCGCTCCCGTCTTCACAGTCCTTGACGTCATTACAAACCTTACGCTGTCCAATACAGCGGCCGTTTCCACACAGGAACTGATCCGATGCACATGGAGGAGTTTCTACGAAGGGGCACGCAAAAAAGAAACTAGTACAAAGGCAAATAACTGTTTAACACAGAAAATATGAATGTTTTCTACACATTATGAAACTTTTTCAGAAACCATAACTATACAGAATAAGTGTGAAATTTTAACGTCAATTTGAACCTATTTTAACTAAACTTGCAATCTTCGTAACTTTTGTTGTCCCAAAGCTGCATTCATTACTAAATCTTATAAATCATCTAAATAATTCAAATAAATTATATAGTAACTATTTTGGGCAGAATTTTGGAGAAATGTGTCATTACGTCCCTTGTTCACCAATGGATGCTCTGCAGTGAATGGGTGCCGTCAGAATGAGAATCAAAAAACAGCTGATAAAAACATCACAGTAACCCACAACACTCCAGTCCATCAGTTAATGTCTTGTGAAGCACAAAGAGAACTTGTTTTTGATGAAAAACAGTGCTTGATCGGTGTTCAATGTTTCTTTTCTTATTCACACCAGACAATTTTTCCACTGGAGGAAGCGTTATTACGGATTACGGGCTTATATTTTAGCTGGAAAGTGACAGCTTGAAGCTTAAAACAACTTAATGATGGATTTGTTTCTTAACTGATGGACTCAAGTGGTGTGGATTATCGTGATCTTTTTAATCTGCTGTTTGGACTCCCAATTTGACGGCACCCATTCACTGCACAGCATCCACTGGTGATGCTACATTTCTCCCAACCTCACGAAGAAACAAACTCATCTACATCTTGACCTTGGATGACCTGAGGGCATCAAGTTTTCATTTTTGGGTTAACTAATCTAAGTGTAAATTGGCTTTTATATTCTTTACCTGTCTTTTCACAACCTTCTTCATCACTGTTATCAGAGCAGTCATCCTCCCCATCGCAGCGCCATGACAACCGCACACATCGACCAGACGTACAGCGAAACTGATCAGCCATGCACATCGACGTACCTGACGGTGAGAAAGAGGCATGTGACAGATGTGAAATCCACTTGCACACACACACACAAATACTACAGTAAAACAGCTACTTACTGCAGTTCTTTTCATCGGATTGGTCGTCGCAGTCGTATTCTCCGTCACACCTCCAGCCTGCATTTATACACATGCCACTGCTGCACATGAACTCTGCAGAACGGCAGGGCTGGTGGGAGGCTGCGTTCACACACAAACACACACCAAATCAGACATACACACACGCTCATAAACCTCATCTGTGTTAGAAAATCATCTTCAATAGCCCATGTGAAAATTAGTGCACTTTAGCATACCTTTAAACAGAGCACCTTTATGGAAATAGATTGTATATTATAAGAATACGCTTAAGTGTGAACAGATTTAAATGTTTTCAGACACTAAATTGCATCTTAATTTCAATTAAATGGAAACGTATTATAGTTTAAATCCACAATAAATGCAGTTAGATGAACTTAACAGTGCTTTTTGAATCATTAAAACAGGACTTCAGCATTTGTATACGTCACTGCACAAAGTACACATTTGTAATTTGTAAGTTACAAATTAAAATTTTAACTTTGTATGGAATACTGAACAACACACAACTGGTAAAATTACATAAAAAAACTTTACTTAGAGAAATAAAAATTAATAATCCAAGAAACAAACAAAAAAAATTCACAGATTTGCTGTAAAAGAGAACCGTTTTATGCTAAACAGCTTAAGTAAAATAAGTGCACTTGATTGTATTAAATGTGCAATTGTAGTGTACATCAAAATATTAAATGTATATTTAAAAAAAAAAACTGTACTTGCAGATAATATTAATTAAATAAAAGGCCAATTTTTAAGTGTACTTAAAACATTGTACATTCCTTAAACACTTAAACACTTTGTAATAATTTTACTTTACAGTACATTATAAACCATTGTTTTAATAATATTTTCATGCTTTAAATCACACTTATTTTAATAACATAGTAAAGCACATGTAAATTACTTAACTATAATTTTAACTGTATAGCATTTTGTTTGCTATTACATTTACCCACGGTTTCACAGACAAGGCTTAAGCCGAGTCTAAGACTAAAAAAAAAAATGTATGTCTGGTTCCCACTTTATATTAGGTGGCCTTAACTACTATGTACTTAAATTTAAATTAATACTTTGGTACAGTGCACTTATTTCTATAATTACACTGTTCACCCATCCCACACACACTTTAACCCACCCATACCACCAAACCTGTCCTTAACCTTACCCATATCCACCCTTAATAGCAGCAAAAGTGTTTTGCAATAATAAGTACATTGTACTTATGTTTTAATGCAAGTAAACACCAGTTAAGGCCACCTATTGTAAAGTGTGACCGAAACTTGCACCAGCTGATCTTAACACATGTCAACACCTTTGTTTTGTTCCAAATTGACAAATAATGTTTTTTGTAAGGCATGTTTATAAAAAAATTAATTCATTAATACACTTAATTAATATTTCAGAGACAAAATCACATAAAGATGTACTTAAAACCTACTTAAGTGGCTCAAAAAACACTAAACTCAATTGGTAATATAAATTAAAACCATAATACATTTTGATTTAATTACAAAAAGAATATTATTTATATTATAAGTACGCTAAAGTACGCTTTTCTTTATAAGGAAAGGTAATAATTCTAATGATTGTTAGGAGAGAAAGAAAAGAGGCATTTCCAAACCAAAAAAAAAAACAAAAATGAGAAGGCAGTGAGACAGAGCGAATGTTCCTTACAGCAGTCCGACTCATCAGACCAATCCCCGCAGTCGTCATCTCCATCACAGTGGTAGATGTCCAGGATGCAGCGGCCATATGCACACTGAAACTCCTCAACACTGCATGTGGCTGTCATCACGTCAGATGCTGGAGAGAGAAATTATGTAACGTGATTTACACTCCCACACACATGCACCCGCAAACAGTCCAACAAATCCCTCTCAACAGCTATTTGAAATAAATCAAACAAACAAAAACAAATATAACAGAGATAAATACAGTCACAAGCAGCAATCCCTGGGATCCGATGAAAAAAGTGGAGAAATTATCCATATTTTCACCGAATAGTGCCTGTCTATACAGATGTTGTTCAATGGTTGCACATTTCTTGAGATTACCTTACATTGCAATGTAGCAGTCTATGGTTCTGTGAAAACTTTTTGCATCTGTGTCGGAACATATTTTGGCAAAAATCTGCCATCTACAAAATGAACAGCCTTTACATTTTATAATGAGCAGTAGGTATTAAGTAAAATCTAAAGGAGTCAAAGAAATGACTAAAACATACAAATATGATAATTAACATGACTTTGATTCCATGTGAAGCAGTGAATGTTTTGAACCTTCAGCACATATTTCATGTTCCCACCATGTATGTCTTGTTCTGTAGAATCAGTTTACAGGTGTGGATGGATGGATGCTAAATAGATTGAAACATGGATGCATAAAATGGATGATAAATGCATGGATGATAGAAGAAAGTATGCATATATGATCTAACAATGCAAGGATGGATGGATGGATGGAATGACATATGATGCATAAAGGGTGGATGGATGGATGGACGGAAGCGTAGATGGACAAATGCATAATGGGTGGATGCTTGGATGAATGGAAAATGCATGCATAAACAGACAGATTGAAACATGGATGGATGGTTGGATGACGGATGCATGGGTAGAACCAGGATGTTCATCTGACAAATAGGTGCACTCAAACTCAAAATCAACTTACGGCAATTCTCTTCATCAGTTCCATCTTTGCAGTCGGTGTCTCCATCACAGTACCAGTGTTCTGCGATGCAGCTCCCATCAGAGCAGCGGAACTCTTTATCAGAGCACTTCCTCTTATCTGGACACACATACAAGCACAAAATACCATTGAGATTCTGGCAATGCGAAAAAAAAGAAAAAGAAATCAAATCATTTAATGTGCTGAGGTTGGAATGAAGGCTGTTTGGCAGAAACTTTTGGACAAACTTGGCAGGAATTAAATGAACAAATAAATCCCAATCCCACCCACTGTGGGAAAAAAAGCAGGTGCAGACCTTGAAGAACTGATTAGATAACCTAGTTTGGTAAATTTCGGGAAATATTTTAGTAAACGTATGCTAGAAAGCATTGCAAGTTCAGGAATCTTAAACATTTTGAAAATACTGCATTTAATTAAAATAGGTCAAATTGCTATTTTTTTTTAGAATCTGTATTTATAACTAAATACATGTAATAAGTATTATGTAACCTTGGTAAGTGTACAGACATTTTTATTTGTGTAGAAACTGGCAAATATCTAAATCATTCCCAGCTTCAGAACTGTAGCATATACTGTAAGACTTTGTGTCTGCTCTTGACTGGGGCATCAAATGACCCGAGACCTTCTCTGCAATTATGACTGTACGTGCAAAACTATTATTTAGATTGAACTGCAAGCTAGTGTAAGCATGCGTGTAATAATTCTGTCATCTAACGTGATGTTAAAGTATACTAAATGTACTACAGAACAAATGCATATTAAATGTAATTAACTGATATTTAAGTTCGAGTACATCTTCAAATGTAATTTCATAATTACTTATGCTGTCTTAGAAATATGGTAAAAGTACTGCTGCATGTACTGACAAACATTTATGGTAAAATAAAATTCAACTTTAAAGTAAAATTTAAAATATTTTAATATTAAATATAATACTGAATAATCAAGTACTTTATAATAAATTACATATACATATATATATATGGGCATATGTATGTGTATAAGTGATCTCACCGCACTGCTCGTCACTGTTATCTCCACAGTCATTGTCTCCATCACAGTACCACAGGCTCCGGATACAGTATCCATTTTGACAATGAAACTCATCCTCCTCACATTCTCGTGGAGCTGAAAATAAGAAAACAAGATGTCACAAACGTCAGATTAAACATATGACATCATAATGACCATCATCAACATCACAATAACCCATAAGTAACCAACACCACTCCAGAGCATCAAATAACGTCTTGTTAAAGTTAAGAAATGAATCCATCAAGACGTTTAGAACTTCAAACCACCGTTTCCGACTAAAATATGAGTCTATATATCCATAATATTGTATTCTACAGTGAAAAAGTCATTTCTGAATCTATAGAGAAATATGCATAAATCAAGCACAGATTACAAGCAAAAACAGCTCTAAACAGCTGTTACCTGTGGATTTTAATTGGAGAGACAGCAGGAAATGGATTCCTCACTGGAGGAAGTGTTATTAGGGATTATAGACTTTGGTCAGAAGTGACAGTTTAAGGATAAAATATTGGTAACAATTTTACAGTTACATCTAGATATTAGTTACTTATTAGCATGTATATTACTAGAACATATTAATGGCTTTTTCAACATGACCTTATTCTGCATCCCTAATCCTACCCAATATCTAAACTTAACCACCTCACTTACTATTAATAAGCAGAAAATAAGGAATTTATAGAGCAACAAGTCGTAGTTAGCAAAACATCTTAAAGATTTGTTTGACAGATGTTATAAATATATTTGGCTTCTCAAAATGTTAACTGATGAAATGATTATTGTGATGTTTTTATCAGCTGTTGGGACTCTCATTCTGACGGCACCCATTCACTGCAAAGGCTCTACTGATGATGAGCAAGTGATGCAATGACACATTTCTCTAAATCTGATGAAGAAACAAACTTATCTATATCTTATAAGATCTGAAGGTGAGTACATTTTCAGCCATTTCTCAGTTTTGGGTGAACTATTGCTTACATGTTATCTATACATTGACATTGTGCTCTTCAGCAGCAGTGCTAGAAAGCTCTAGAAGCACACTGCAGCGACTCAATCCAGTGCACTGGTGGCGCTCAAAGCATTTTGTGTGGGACTCCAGAACAGCAGTGTTAAACGTGACGCTGCTTGTATTTACACCCCCCACCGTTCCAGACAGACACACACACACCGGTGCATTTCTGCACCGCCGCTCTTTTACCTGCCATACGCACAAAACATCTTTCAAACTGCAACACGCACACACGCTATTTATGATACCTTTGTTTTGATGGTTCCTTTGTAGCAATGCACATGGTTAAATAAAAATGAGATGGAAAAATATATCACTTGAACAAAAATGCTAATAAACTAATCAACATGCACAGAAAAGGCAGCAGTCGTATGAAATTTTTACTGCATGCCACTAATTCACAGAGGAAGTGTAAACTATCCCAAATTTGATGTTGATAACAAACCAAATAAACAGACAGAAGCTGAAGCAGAGAGATGCTGAATGTGAGAGACGAGGCAGTGTGGTGGAAAGGAATGAAAAATTCATGGAAAGCTTATGGCAGACAGACCCCCCATCAAGAGATGAGCCTCAAGAGTACGGCGCAGAGAAATATGGGTCAGATGCAAAGACTATTGTTGCTTCTGTTTTCTACCTCACAGACGTTGTTGCTCCTCTACAACATGTAATGATTGTAAAGACTGCAATCAAACTAATTCCTGGCTTCTATATCCATACACAGCTTACACAGACATTAACAGTATGATGTGTTGAAAAGGGTTTGATTTTTGATATTTAACCCCTGTGTTGTTTTCTGGTCATTCTGACACAGAAAAGATGCCATTGTTTTCTGAAAATGCTAGTCAAACAAAAGCAAATACAAAACCTGTGCTGATTGGAAGAGAATAAGTTGGTAATACTACAGCATAATGAGAGATTTAAAGGCAATTTTTGTAGGCAAGTCATTTTTGATCAGGAACACCAAATTAGACGTGAAACGAGGCTTTCAGCACAGCAGTTAATAACAGAGAAAAATGTACAACTCAGCAATTGCTGACTGGCACACATTCAAACATATTTACAGTATATATTAATAACAAATGCAAAATTAGGTTTTATGGCCAGTAACAAATAATTATGGTCAGTAAACTCCCAGTTTGCCCATCATTGGCAGGCGTGACCCTGGTGAACACATTTAGATGTGTTTGTGACTCAAGCGTCTCTGGAGCTTACTTCACTCATTCAGCTGGCGGGAGCTGCTTCATTTATTTAAAGCCTATTGGATATTTAACTGTATATATTTTCATAACCCTAGTAAAAAAGTATGATATTTAAAATATATTTATTTGATACTAAGTATAGTTAAAATATTTACTGACAGATAACTCGAGACCTACTGACTTAAAAAAAAATTTAAACTTTATTTGGAGCATTACTTGTGCACAATGCATATTTCTTTTTAATAAGCCTAAAATGCGTGTTAATGTCACTTTTAATGAGGATTGTGTAATATTGGCTTTTAAATGCAAAATAGTGTACCTAAAATATACCTGCAATAGTTCCACTTCAGCTCAATCAAATATACTAAGTATGTCTTTAATTGGACTTCAGCACAATTACAGTGCATTACGTACAAAATTTGTTGTTTTTAATTTAGCAGACTGTAAGCATACCAGTGTAGTATACTAAAAGTACAATTGCATGACATTTTATTAAGTACATAAATATGAAAATGTATTTGGAGTATACAGAGCATGAAATAAATGTAATTCAAAAATATTTAGCTATATTTCTTCTGTGAATCTGTAGTATTATTCCAATTTTCAATTTTGTCATTGAGGGACCTGGAAACTGTTCTATAAACTTTTATTTCATTCAGACTTGATTACTGTAATGCACTTTTAGAACAGACAGAAGAGAGACATTTAAGCTCAACAAAAACCACTTTTTTGATGCAAAAAGTGTCATACAATAATTATAG
The DNA here is from genome assembly GCA_032357445.1 of Enteromius radiatus. Classification (NCBI taxonomy): domain Eukaryota; kingdom Metazoa; phylum Chordata; class Actinopteri; order Cypriniformes; family Cyprinidae; genus Enteromius; species Enteromius radiatus. The sequence continues at coordinate 29,789,520 of JAUCMS010000127.1, read as the reverse complement.
CATAATTATTTAATGATAGAGTTGCTGCTGACATGTACTCATGAACGCACACAGGAGAGCAACTCCCGAGGTCAAGATCCTCACTAAATAACATATGACACTTTGCTTTGTTTCTCATCAAACCTTATGTATGCTTTAACACCACTAGAATATATAGCATGAGTCTTAAAAATCACTCTTGATAGGCTACCTTTAGTGGTCACTATCAGCTGCACTGACAAGAACAAGCATTTTTAAATCTTCTCCTTTTGTGACTAAATGATAACTCAAGTTAATTGTACTCACGACAGTCTTGTTCATCGGAGTCGTCCTCACAGTCGTTGTCTCCATCACATAACCACGAGCGCCGGATGCATTTTCCATTATCACAGTGAAAGTCTAACGGTGAGCAGGTGGGCAAAACTGAGGAAAGGGAGGACAGAGAAACCAAATTTTAAACTTAGATAATAGAATAGATAAATAGAATATAATAAGATTAGAATAAGTTGAAGTTCAAGTACTTAAATAAAAAAAAATATTTTTGGTATTCCGGGCCCAGTAGTCTAATGGTACGTTCACACCGGACGCGAATTGCGCGCGCGTAGTTAGACGCGTGAACATTTTGAGTTTACTCGCTTCATTCGCGCGCGAAATTCGCGTGTACAACAGGCGCAAATTCGCGTCATGAGAGGGGCTTCTGTCCGGTGGGTTCAGTCTCTGCAAATTTCTAAATATTGCTATTATTGTGCCATGAAATGCAGTTTTAAGAGTGTTTCAGGCGAGAAT
>JAUCMS010000127.1:29725726-29737569 GCA_032357445.1 Enteromius radiatus | reverse complement strand
GTTTCCAGAAAAGTGTACCATATGCATCAGACGTTTAGCCAACGCTCCGTGGGCGTGACGTCTGAGGCTGAGACTACATAGACATACTATTACTGGTAGCACTGTGATCTGGACATAGGCTACACCAATGACTATGAGGTGAATTGTGTGTATAGTAAGACAAACTCGCCACGTCTATCTAGTCATGATGAAGATGTATGCATTTCAGTTTCAGCAGGTAACATTATTTACAGCTACATTACTATTCCAGCTACAACTAGTCACTAGTCCAGCTAATCACAATTACACATCATTATATATAAATCGTCAGTTTGTTGTTTTAAACACGTGCACACAGACGACATAGTCGTGAGATGCAATAGAACTTTAGACCAGCCCACAACAACAAAAGACAATACTTTATTATTGAACTTTTCTGAAAAGAAGTGTGCAAACTCAAGCATTTTTGATGATCGTTTCTGTCCAGTCTGCTCGTTTTATCGCGTTCTAATGTTACCACAGTTGTCGTCTGGTTTTTTTTTGGCATCAGGTATGCGATCATATTTCTAATTTGAGGCTGTATTATGTCAATTATGTGGCAGAATCTGCGTTGTTTTGAATGAGCTGCCTCCGTCTTCCATTTGTCTTGTCATGACATAATTGTGACGTTGTTACATTTAATTGGCCTGCTCGTGCATCACTCAGAAAAAGCAGGCCGATCAGAAGAGAGGCTCATGAATAGTAATTAGACAGGCTTAAATTGCTATTAATCTATTAATGCATTAACCACAGTTTATAAACTATGAATTACTAATAGTTTGCAAATGCTTTGTACGTGGTTTATTACTGTACACTTACCTTTCTATTGATCTGTCTATCTAGACTCCTGTGCAAAAGTCTTTCGTTTCCATATTTGGTGAATTAAAAAAAAAAGGTTCACTAATCAGCTGTTGAGAGCAGTTTTCAAGGGGAGGAGTTTGGCAGCGCTGCCTTGGGGAAGGAGAGCAAGAGGACAAATGTACAACGTTTCTCTCTTGATCATGAGGAGACTTTTTTTTCTGCTCACATCTGTCTTATGTTATAGTCAAAACCACAAAAGTATTCAAAAATTCAGATACATCTCACTCATTTATTCTGAAGGTTAATGAATTATAGTGCTCTCACTTTAACATGATAATCATCTCCTATTAAGTGATTTTTGTGTGTGTGTGTGTGTGTGTGTGTGTGTGTGAGTGTACATTTGGTAATGTGCATGTCTGAGGGCATAGGTTGTTTGTGGGATGGACTGTCGCGTTTTTTTTCTTAGCGTGGGAAAGAGAGAGAGATTTCTGGGTTTAGCAGAGTAACTTGACGTAGTTTTGGGTGGAGAGCGTAGACGAACACGCCATTCATTTTACAAGCACATATTTGAGCCCCTTCAAACTCAGCCCACAGGAGGGAGAGGAAACCGCTCTTCCCGCTCCCCCTTGCCCTACGACTGTTTGTAGAGCGGCTGGGTGGAGTACAGCGCTCTCTCACACACACACTCACAGATGTTCATAGACATGTACCTCTCAACCAGCGAGGAGTCTGATTTGGTGAGTCCCAAATATCTTATGTTTTTTGTCATTGTTCGACAGCCATTTTCTGCTCTTTTAAACAATGCTTGGCTGTCTCTAAGCTAGGATTTTGTGGGTGCGAAAAACACATTTCCTGAAAGTTTCCTGAACTTTTTTTTCCGCCGTCTTGCTTACATGTGTGAGTGTGTTAGAGACTGTAAACGTGTCCTCACTATATGTGATGTGTTTACACTGATTATGGCATAAACACAGCTTACATACAGAACGTTAGGTTTCTAAGCAACTGTAAGTTTTTGGCATCATAAAACTTGAGGAATAATTAATGGAAAATCCTATAAGGTGTCTTGATCACTTCAGTACATTCTCTTTCTTTGTTAGGAGTATTTTAATGCGTAACATACGCAACATTCATACTTGTTTCCTCCTGGATTCATCATGAGGCTATAAAAATACAGTACTGAAAGTTCGTTTTCAAGTTTACAATTAATATATTTGACAATAAAATTAAGATTTTACGAGTTGTACTATTTACAGATTTTTCTATATAAATAAAATATGAATTATTATATGTTTGATTAGAAAATGTAATGCATCTACATTTTAGCATAGTAATGCATTTAGCATGTGTTTTTCCAGACCGATGGACCCAAAGGATTCTGGGTAAATATTTTTTACAGTGATAGTCATCTCCAGGACAAATAGCTCTCTACAAAATAAAAACAAAGATAAATGAGAACGAGGAAGATACAGATAAACTCCTAATTACAACCTACTCTTAAATGAAAGCTAATTAATCAAATGAACAACTAAAAGTAAAAGCACATAGTAATATGTGTGTGAGGGAAGGAAAATCTGTGTGATTTAGTCAATATGTGCAATTATCCACCATTGATGTCTGGTGTTCTACTTTAAAATGACAGCGTGAAACATAATCGAATGCATCAGAGTGAATTTGTGTGTTAGTGTGAGTGTGTTTTCATGATCTCTTTGACCTCTCAGAAAGAAAATCTGTGCTAAATAGCTCGAGGAGCACAGCTGTGACATGTTGACTCTATGTGATGTTGTGTGTGTGTGTGTGTGTGTTGAGATACAGATAAAATAATAGCAACATATGATCACTGGAAAAACATGCCTCTATATATTTATTTAGCAAATATTGTAGACATGCAGTTTTTATGACAATAGCTGTTTGTTTTTTTTACTTTGGACAGATCACCATTTAACAAAAGGCTAATTTTAGCATGGTTCCTTGCATAATATTATGTCACAACCTTAAAATGCTTTTGCCACAGTAAATTTTATACAAATTTTGTCGTTTGCGTCATATCACATATCCAGCACCATATGCTTGGCTTTTGTAATATAAACCGTAAAGATGCTCAGTAGTGCACGTTGCAACTGAGATGCGAAACTTGTAGACATTTTTCTCTCACATTTGCTTTTGTTAACACTGTCAGTTATGTTTTGGGTTGGGTTGGGTTTTTAGGACCACTTACTTAACATTTTACTTTTAAAGTTTCGCAAAACATGCAAATAGCACCATAATATCATTATGCAGAAATGTTGCACTTTTTCCATTGAACGCAATGTTGAATAAGTTCAGAATAGGCCCCAAGACATTGTTTAGCAAATTAGAGCTAATTTACATCAAATCTTATGAAGAAGTCTGTGATAAGTGCGAAAAAACACCTGTAAACTATTTTAAAATTTTAACTGAATTTAAAATAAAAATACACATTTTAATGCAAAACATTGCATTCGAATTATAAGTATGCATCGGGCACTGCTACGTTCGTCATTCAAACCACTGGGGAAAAACAGAATATCAACGCAGAGAAGATGCTGTTTACATCAAAACGGAAACCAAGATGTTCACACAAAAAAAGAAAACCAAGTAAAATTATTGCAAGTTTAACTTTTACGTAACATGTCTCTATAGACTTTATTCCCCTCACCCCACTGCATCTCGTGTTTTTCAGTAAAATAGTACTCTTTTTATTAAACTATACATGCATACGTGATGCTGTTTTGGCAATCTAATTAATTATATATGGTTTAGAAACATAATATGCACTTTTTTTTTAAATAGTTGTAAATAATAGTGTTATTTTATTGCTTTGAAGAAACGTACAATAGTAATATTTTGCTCAGTGCGCTCTCTTGTAGCCTCAGGAGAGAAGATGAAAGCTTTTTTCCCCCCTAACTAAAATTATACCATTTATATTTGAATATTGATAATATTAATGTACAAAATTTGGATTTTCTTTATCAGCTATTTTGAGAGCCCTATCTCTGATTAAATGATGGATTATCACTGATAAATCATTTCATTTATAAGAAGCAAGCTAGTCGGTAGAGATGAATTGTACCGTTTTAAAAAAAAAACCTTGTCTGACATTGAGTCAGTGCAGGACAGCTGGAAACTTCACAATGTTCCTGCATTTTCGGAGGTCAAAAGTTCACCCTTTTACCTGTTGTTAGGTTTGTTATACAGCATGTTTAGACTGATATAAATCTACCGAAGATCATTTAATGGATGATAAAATAGTGTTAGCTCTGCAAGTTTAAATGTCTCACACTCAGTAAATAAGCTACGTTCAGATTTATCACTAAGTGCGTATAAGAGTGAAAATAGAGAGAATCTGTGTGTCGTTTACAGTTTAACAAGTGTTTCCTGGGTAACCACTTAATTAATTAATAAAATACAATTAAGTTTGATCTGAATTAAATGGCCACTTAATTTATTGTTAATCACAATTTAATGTATTATAGTTACTTACCTTATACTACACTTAAATGAGCTTAACGTTGGAGTGCTTTCTGAGCCACTTAAGTATGACTTAAGTATACCTTAATATGTAATGTCACAATTCGATTAATTAAAATATGACTAAATTACTGCCAAATATACAAGCGTTTACTGTATAGTGAACTAAAATATACTTTAATGTCATTTCTACTGGCATTGAAATATCACATATTTAAACATTAAGTTGCATTTTAGTAGATTTACAATATGTGACCATGAAGCACAACACCAGTCATTTTTTTTTTAGATTTATAAATCTCAAGGCTGAATAAATATCATTTCCATTGATGGTTTGTTAGAGTATATTTTGCTGAGATATAACTATTGGAAAATCTGGAATCTGAGAGTGCTGAGAAAAATACTGAGAAAATCGCCTTTAAAGTTGTCCAAATTAAGTCCTTAGCAATGCATATTACTAATCCAAAATTAAGTTTTGATATATATACAGTAGAAAATGTACAAAATATATTAATGAAAAATGATTTTACTTAATATGATTTTTGGCTTAAAAAAAATAATGTATTGTTGGCTATTATTTTGTGCTCCAGGGTCGCATATGTTCAATTTAAATGCCATATCAAATAAGAACATTCCTGCTGTAATATTAGTCAACACATCATTATAACATTCAAATGAAAGACTTTTAAATTTGACATTACTACAAAGAGCAGTTTATAAAAGTGTACTTAAGTGTGTTAAGAAGCAGTCATGAAAGTGTCTCTCTTTAAGTCAATTCAATGGCCTTTTGATCTTGGTCATAAGTGTCAATAAAAGGTGAATAAATGAGCTTTCCATTGATGTATGGTTTGTTAGGACAATATTTGGGCTGAGATACAACTATTTGAAAATCTGAAATCTGAGGGTGCAAAAAAATCTCCTTAAAGATCTCAGCAATGCATTTTACTAAAAAATAATATAGAAATAAAAATCTTCATGGAACATGATCTTTACTTAATATCCTAATGATTTTTTTTTTATTTTGTATTACAATACAATGTATTTTTCGCTATTGCTACAAATATACCTGAGCAATTTAAGACTGGTTCTGCATATTATATTATACGTAAGTACAGTTTTTTAAATATATTTTCAAGATTCAAAGTGCACTACAATTTCACCTTCAAAACAAATAATTGCACTTCTTTTTCCACAAGAACACACATGCACATTTTGCAGAAACAGACACACACACAAGTAAACGTGCAGCGGGATTAATCACAGAAGACGACACATAGATGGAGTGACTGTAAAGAGCAACGCAGAGGCAGAGAGCGAGGAGGATGGGAGGGGAGGGGAGATGAAGTGGATGCAAAACAGAGGACATACTGGAGACGGTAGAGCGTACAGAAGCCTGGATGCCTGAGGAACACTATGGACATACGGAAGACGGAAAGCACAAGGTGTAAAAGAAGAGCTGGCAGTTAGAGGAGCAGATCACTGCAGCAGAGTTGCTAGTGTCTTTAGCATCGGCGTGCTGGGCTCTAGGGAGCGGGGAAGGGCTCTTACAGAGGAGCATGGCAGCCTGGTTTGCTGGTGCTGCTGCGGCGGGATGGACTGAGTCTCATTCATTATTCTGAAAGAAAACACACCGCCACTGTCTCCACAGGCCGTAGCAGCTCTCACCATCCACTATGCGCAGGGATCGAGAGCAAGCACATGGAATTGCGTGCCGTCGTCAACACCACAGCAGAACTCTACGTTCCCACAGCAGCAGCAGCAGCAGCACATCTAGCATTGATAACATTAGCCAGGGCAACAGCCGAGATATTAGGTAGCACCAAATGTAGCTCACATTGCCGTTTTAGTGAAAGCTAAACTAAAACAGTGTCAGAATTTTGTCTATAATTGCATTTTTGATACCTGCGGCTCAGGTTTACGTATAATGTTTGCATATGGTTTGTTAGATGGTGGGCGGTATATAGAGTAGTTGTTGTTAGAGTTTAGTGAAGTTTGTGGTTGGTATGGTGAGGAGAGCAAATGCTCTAACTGGATTGGCTGATGAAGGCCTCCTGGATACGACTGCTGAAACGAGCAACAGGAAACCGAGTCAAGAACAACATTGGTGTAAGAAATTACTATACCTCTTAATATACACTATTTATTAATGTGTGCAAGCGAGTGGAAACTGACAGCGGTAGGATATGCTAGTATGTTGCTGAGTATCTTACTTTTTATTTAATCTTTATGTTCTTGAATGATCACTATTAAACGCATATTTCACTCGTGACCTTGTGTGACATTAGGTGATTTCATGTAAACATCAACAGTGTCTGTTGGGTATATTCTATTAGGTATATTAACTTCTAAATATTTCTCTACAGATTTTTTTCATGCATGAAATTACATACAACGATGCACTTCAGTAATAGGAAATACTGAAATAAAAGGCCATTGAGGTGACTTTAAGTGTTTCACACTTAAGTACACTTTTAAAGAGTGCGCTTAATAAAGTCAAAATTAAAAGTTGTGCTTTAAAGTAAATTTTAAATCATTATGTTGTGATAAGTACCCGTTTTCAAAGTATGTTGAGTACTTTTTATGGAAAATTGTGAAAATCAAGCAATTAGCTAGTGTGTGTTCAGACGATAACATTTAAATTTTCCATCCCAACCAGTAACAGTGATTTTGGACTTTATAAGTCCCTTTCAGCGAATTTTATATCTAGCATATTTAACTAGCTGCTTAGCTCGTTTATATTTTGTCCATGTTTTGTCTTTGTCTACTTATTAGTATTGTATATGTTTTCTTTATTTGTCTTACTACAGTATACACATCGATTCATGAATTGTCTACGTTGTTGGACATTTCAATTTCAAAGTACATTATTATTACCTGTGTGTGTCTTAGGGCCGTTGCTAAGTAGGGAGCACTCTGTACGCCGCGGTATATTCCTCAGAGATGATAGTCTGTCCTCTTTAGGCTCCAACAGAACAAAGAAAATCCAAATTAACGTTTCTATGATTGTTTGCTCAGAAGAGGAGAAAAATGTCGAGAGATTGATGATTACCTTAGTCACTCGCTCAGATGTTGTGAAATGCCCGCTTAATTTAAAGGGACAGTCACCAAAAATTATCTTCATTTACTCGCACTCATCATTCTTTATAGCTAACTAACTAATAACTACAACTTTTGTCTCAGTAAACTCCTAATTCGTTGCTTGTTAATATTTAATGAGGCAGCTGTTATGTTTATGTATGGGGTGGATAGGGGATCTAAAATATGGTCATGCAGAATAATGTGTAATATACGTACTAATAAACAGCTAGTAATGTGGTTGATTGGGACACTTTTTGTCATTGAAATGGAAATGGGAAAAATGTCCCAATCAACCTGAATTCACCCTACATAACTAGTTAATAGTAAGAATTTGTCCCTAAACTAATTTGTTTCCTCTTTTTTTTTTTTTTTATATATCATATCACCTGTTAACCTTCTGTAAAACGTAAACAGTTGTAAACGTTAAACAGCTTGCTCTATCTGCTTGTTGATTTAGGAGAAACTATTCTGCCATGAACAAATTGAAGTAAAGTAGCTGTCCTGAGCAAATGAGTCAATGTCATGGTTTTAAAATCAAGGAAGACGATCCAAATAGAAACCATGCATCATAATCCATGTAATTAAGTGAATAAACACGGACAAAAGTGACGCGTAAAAACCTCTGCTTTTTCCCCAGGGTTCAGCGGACTCGTACACTAGTCGGCCGTCTGACTCGGAGGTGTCTCTGGAGGAAGATAAAGAGACCTTACGCAGAGAAGCTGAGAGACAGGCTCAGGCTCAGCTCGATAAGGCCAAGGTATTGCTGCATGTTTTACTCACTATGGTCAAGCTACTTCTGTTTTATTCATGTTCTTAACGATTTCCTTTTTTTTTTGTGAAAAACACTATTACAGAATCAAATCTTTATATTATTATTAGCCTATTTTTATTATTTATCCATTTCTAACTTTTTTTTTTTCATATTGATTCATTCACATTTAATAAATAGGCCTATGTAAAATAAGTAAAACATTTCATAGCAATTTTGACTTCTTATATTATTATATACACATTAGTGCTGTGCATTTAAAATATAATTTTTATTTACATAATATATGTATGTGAACTGTGTGTGTATGTGTATATATATATAAATTAATAAATGTATAAATGCACACACAGACAGTATATATTTGGAAAATATTTAAATATATATACTTTTATATATTTATATTCTTATATTTTATAAAAATATATAAACATAACATATTTTTCTTTTGTATATATTTTCCATTTCCACTGTTACAAAATAAATTGTGCACATTTTTCTAAAAGTTTTACCTGAAATTTATAAAAAGTAGCATTTTACTGTTAAGATTTACATGTTAAGGTATAAACAGTGCATCGAGGTTTGGTTTGTTATTTTTTTAAGATTTATTGTGTCTATGCGTGTGTTTATATTAGTATAACCAGCTGGTTATAATCATAAGCACATGACTGGTGTGAATAGCTTTCTGGTATTTGGTAGAATACAATCTTTTTCTCTTTTTTTTTCTTACAATATCATTGTAATTCTCAATACAAAGCCTCATGAGACTCTGATTCTTGTTTTACAAGTCATGCTGAATTCCTACAATATAAGGTTTGTCAGGACACGGAGTGTGATCTTATTTTAAGGCTTAATTTACAGCAGAATGCTTTTAAGACACTTTCTTTGAGGCAAAGCTGTTTAGAGGCAATATATATAATCTCACCCCGTTAGTCTTTCCCATCTATTTTTATTCCTCTATTTAATCTTGTTTTTGTCACACTCTCCTTCACCTCTAGGGGTGATAGCTATTTTTAGAGTTTGACATCAATCAGATTTTATAATTTATTTATCGAATGCTCACATAAATATTGATAACAAAGCCAGATGGTCTGCTGTGAGCAGAGAGAAGTAAAATATTCTTCACTGACCATGTTTCCAGAAATATGCATAACTATTACCTCTCTCTCTCTCTCTCTCTTACACACACACACACACACACTGTAATTGTTACCTTAAAGAGTTATTTCTACTTAATTTAACATATAATATATAGCTTTGTTAGTATAATATGTATATAGCTTCAGTAAAACCAGTTAGTTTATCCTTTTTATATTTTCGGGTCAATTTTTTCAAAATTGAGATTTATTCCTCATCTGAAAGCTGAATAAATATGCTTTCCATTAATGCATGGTTTTTAGGATATGACAATTTAAATATGGAGCTAAAGTCGCAAAATAAAAAGCTAAAAGTTGTCCAAATTAAGTCCTTAGCATTGCATATTAATTAAATTAAGTTAAAAGAAAAATGGATAATTTTGACCCATACAAATGTATTTTTGGCTATTAATATACCCAGTGCTGCTTAAGACTTAAGGATTTGTGCTCCAGGGTCACATATAAATATAAAGCATGCAGTTATTTTAAACTATAATAATATTTTACAATATTACTGTTTTTACTGTATTTTTGATCAAATAAATGTGAGCATAAAAGACATCCAAAACATTCAAATCTGTACATTATTTCAATATTTTGACTGTGCATAATGACAAATTATTCAGTTTTGCTTTCCTTGGAGTGTATGCATTACATAATTTCACTCGACCAAAAACATCCTGAATCTGTGTCAATTAAGATTTAGCACAAACACTGGCGAACAAGCTGTCGGAGGTGTGTGTTTTTGTTGACTGTGAATGAATCTGTAGATGCTGAGCAGTCTGAACAGGCATTTACACAGAAGGTTACGATCACTACATCTGATCAATACTGCGTGTGTAATGGAAAGTGGTGTTACATAAGATGCAGACGGTGCTGGGAAAACAAGACAAGGGGCGCAAAGCTGCACAATACATATATATATATATATATATATATATATATACAAATGATTTAATACATTTGGCATATTATTACAATAATAGAGTGCATAGCTGTACATATCTTTTTATGTGATTAGAAAATATAAAGATGACAGGCTGAGATAAAGCAGCATTGTCTTGACAGATCATAGAGAGTCAGGTTAGCATGTGATCAACCCACCATCCCCATTATCATTAGAGGACACTGTGTCCTCTGTTTGGAAAACCCATAATTCACTGCGTGTGTGCAGCCCATCATGTGGAAGTCAATTACATTGAGTCCATACTGATTTTGCCCTTGTGTTTCAAACGCTTGTGTATATATATATATATATGTTATAATTGTTTGAATTTTTGATGATTTTTTTTTTTTTATAAAAATCAGGCAAATAACAAAGAAAACAGTAAAAACCTCAGTAAAAACCTTATAAATAGAAGTAAACCTGCTAAGTTTGGTGAATGCACGTGCTGCTGAAGTGTAGAGAAAACCCACAGACATAAATAGATAATATGCAATACTTGAAATTGTATTTTGGGCGTTTTTCTTACACTTTTTTCTGCAATGTCTTGCATTAAATGACAAGAAAGCAACATAAAGGTTAGAGCTTGTAAATCTGCTAAACACAAACAATGATATGTCAAAAGAAATGATTTAAATTTAGCTTGTTTTTCCTATTCTGTTATTTATTTATTTTTTTTTTTTGCAGAACAAAAAATAATGCTTTTTTTTAACATAAAAAAAAACGTATTGGATGCATTTTCTAAAATATGTTTAAACTGCATGAGAGTTGTTGTTGAAATCTTTCTCTTCTGCTATTTGTTAATATTTCTGACTGTAGTCACTCTTTGTTCTTCTACACAGGCTAAACCAGTGGCGTTTGCAGTCCGCACTAATGTTGGCTACAGCGCTTCTCTTGAAGACGACGTCCCTGTACCTGAAATGGGAATCTCATTTGAAGCTAAAGATTTCCTTCATGTTAAAGAAGTATGTATTTAAACATATTCATGTGTATATATGAATTAATTAATTATATATATATATATATATATATATATAAGATTGTGCATGGCAATAGAATTTTTTTGCTTTGTAAGGTTCTGTGGGAATGGTATTTTAACAATGAGAAACATGCACAGTGGATGACTTCTGTGTGTTTAATGACAGAAATTTAATAATGACTGGTGGATCGGTCGCTTGGTGAAAGAAGGGTGTGACATCGGCTTCATCCCGAGTCCGGTGAAGCTAGAAAGCATTCGCATCCGCCAGGAACAACGAGTGAAACAAGGGAAATTTTACTCAAGGTAAATGTTCCAAAAACCCCAAAATGTATAATTCATCACTAAACAAAATATTACAGAAAATAAACAAGCATTAATATGGCACTTTTAACAAAAATATTTACTGCTTCCCAAAAGCATCCCTTGTGAAAATGAAGTGTGCTTAATTCAGTTAATTGAATTTAATGTGTTTCGTAGTGTATTTAAATCTTAAAAGCGTATGATTAAAAAAAAAAACTCTTCTTGCAGATAATAATATTAAATGGCCACTTAAGTGTATTTAAAGGTGCCATAGAATGGAAAACTGAATTGACCTTGGCATGGTTGAATAATAAGAGTTCAGTACATGGACAT
>JAUCMS010000127.1:29681720-29698230 GCA_032357445.1 Enteromius radiatus | reverse complement strand
TTTTTTATCTACTTTGCATTTCAAGTATCTTAATTTAATTTATGTTTAGATATTTGTATTGGAATACATAAAAACTACCTAGGAATGTGTTCATTTTTGCAGTCCATGCAACATTTAGTGCAATGAATTTAAGACCATTAAAAAATTAAGGCCTGAATTTGTGAAAGGGGCGAATTAAGTCTTATTCAGACCTGCAGAAAGCATGTAAAAGCAAACATGTCTTAATGAGAATATAATATAAACAATACAGTAACTAAAGCAATAGTCTCATATCAGTTAACCAAGCCTAGCTTCAGTGTCTGCTGAAATGCCTGCATATTTAAATGGCATGCTGCGGCAAGTTCTCCTGCATTACATCAGCCACTGACTTAGCTTATACGGAAATCTTAAGATAAACTAAGTAAAAACAGGCTTAATTTTGGTTTCAAAGGGCACTGAAAACACTGACGCGCCGCAGTAAACTCTGCGGAAGGAGGGCGAGCGCCTCTGTTTCATCATAACCTACATATATGACCCATTTGATTTAATTATAGCACATTTCAGTTAACGAGGACACTATTTACAATAACGCTCAAAACAATCTTAACATATTTTCAAGGGCAAGGTCAAACATACCATAAAATGAGACAGGAAGCCTGTATAACTACACTTTGGAAGTAGCTTAAATGTTACATAATTACACAAATTAAAACTAAAAGCGAGAAAGGCTTGTATATACTACAAGAGACGTTAAAAATCATTTTTCTGGGCAATATTTACAAAAACCTCGAACATACTGTGGCCCGTTTACGTTACTCTCCATGCTCGTTTAAATTCCGTATCAAACGTTATAATATAGATAGAATATAATAGCTAAATCTTACAAACAAACATTAAAAACAATCACTACAAATCACGCTTTAATAATTTAAAAATAAATGTACCGTCTCACCGAACAAATGAGATCGAGCTTCCAGCCGCGTTCAACCACCGCCCAAACTTCCGGATTTCAGCGTCGCTTCCGCAAATCTCGCGCAGACCAACGTGAGACTGAAGGGGTGTCCCGGATGAAACGTAAGGATTCACAAAATGTTCCATGACATGCAATAACCTCAATAAAATTAGTTTAAAACGCTATTCACAATATCTATACTTTTATCATGAGACCAGGTTTGTTAATGAAATATTATAATCACGCTAAACCCCCTTATCTTCAGCGTTGGTTTCTCCGGACACGCCCCCAACAAATTCGACGTAATCGTTCTTAAACATGACCATATACGGTCTAAAATCTATTTTCCCGTCCAGCGTGAGGATATGTAACATTTATTGTATTGTTACTGTAACTTTTATTGCGTGATTAATTGATTGTTTGTCATTATATATAATCTACCTGAAAAAGTGGTCGTTTTCAAAAAAACAAACAAAATCTCTCATTAAACGCCTAATATTTTTAAATGAAAAGTACAATGAAATTGTCTAAAAGGAAAACACGAAATTAAACTTTAAAGCATGCAGTCAATCAAACGATCGAAAATACATTAAAAAGTAAAAGGAAGTACCTTATATATGTAAAACTTAATTGAAAAAAAACTCAATATATATATAATATATATAATTTATATTTGCTCTCAGCAAACAAAGGTGATTTAAAAATGTATTAGCCTATTAAAACTGCATTGTTATTATAACAGCATCTTTATTTCCGTAAATTAAACATAACTGGACAAATGTATGTCCAATTGTCTCTGTGCTTCTTTTAAGACTTGACTTTTTTAATTACTTCAAACAGATCAAGTCTAATGAACTTATAGTCCACTGTGTTATTATAGCTACTAAGTTGCAACAATGCATGGTTGCACTTGAACGATTTTCACGTGGTAGTGCAATTTTTATTTATTTGTTTGTTTGTTTCTTGGCTGATTGTAACTATATTGGCAAAACTTTATTTTAATAAAAATCTATTTCATGTGTAGTGAATGTGAAGAGTATGACAGAAGAAGGTGATATTCAGCTGGACGGAAATTTAGAATTGCATGTGTGATTTCTGCCACCTAAACCTTGCAACTTCATTTCTATTAATATTTTTTGGAAACTGCATCCAAAATTCATTCTCAAAGATCTGAGATCTGTGTTTCCTCAATGGGGTGCCACCACTATACAATTGCATTATACAGTATGGCCACAAGAGAGCCTTCTTGTACTATAAGCGCGTGTAAAATGTTACAGCATGCTCTCTGTACAATACCTTTGGAGTTGTAAAAGATAGATTATAAATCATTATTCCAATTTTTCAGCAGTCCATGATTGTTCTGCATTGCATTCAAAATTCGGGCATATGAAAAATATCCACATAAATCATTTTTTGCACAGTACAATTTATTTTGTAGTTTCACATAGCCTATATTCTGCAGAAGACGCAGTGCAGCAGCTGTGTTTAAACCCATGCTACAATCCCAGGGTCAGCCAAACGTCTGTTCTTCCAAACACTATTACAAAGACCAAAATACACAGGCATATATTCATGACAACAACCTTCTCATAAACAAGCAGCTGGTCTAAACAAGCACACACACAAATTCACGCTTTTCCAGGAAAAGTAGGCCTATTGTCTCTTGGTTTGACTGGCATCAACATAACTGGAAATGTACGCATTATTGCATATTCTCACGTGTTTATGAGAGTTGCATTGAGCCTAGATGAGCCTAAACTACAAAGCATACATCTGCAAGTAAATATTTGGATTGGATGGCTAAAAACTATTCCCTTAATTTGCATAATTACGTAAAAAATACATATTAAACAACAATTTTTAAAATGTTGATTTTATTAAGAATTATATGTGTGCAATGGTTTTACAATGATTTTGAAGCATTATTTTTAAATATTTATAAAAAACATAATTAAAAAGTAGCATAGCCTATTGAAAAAAAAAAAAAAACGTTTAAAATCTTAATCATTCCTGCTTAAACTTCTAAGAGCCGGGTATGTTGTAATGTCTCACACAGGTTTACAAACATAGAAATAACACACACACAAACATGCACAGACACACACACACACATTGTTGCTGGCATGTGTTGTATGTCATGGGGGATAACAATAGCATGGCTATTGTTAGTGCGGACCACAGCTGAGACGAAGGCCTTGGAAAAGAAGAGAACTATAAGGTCAGAGGCTTATGAAGGTAATCTAACCGTTTCTCCATGGACAAACCAGAAAAATCTAGTTTGGTTGTATAATATTAATATGTACAGTGGGCTCCCCTCCAGCTTTGCTTGCTGGTCTCTAACATCAAATAAACCCGAACTCAAGCTTCTTGAAACATGAGAAAAATCCTCATTACTTCTCACATGTCAAGCCAGTGCGTGTTGAGCTTTATGTTATGTGTTGATCAACATGTAATTATAAGCCTAAATTGAATCTGTTCATCATGTGTCTTGAAAAGTGAAATTACTTAATAACTTAATTTATGTTTTGAAGACAAACAAGTCTTATGGGTTTGGAACAACATGAGGGTGAGTAAATATAACGCTCTGGTCATGCTCTTTTGTCTCGCATGTGATACAGGCTTTGGCATTTTTGCATGAATCACATTCCTGTTTGGGATCTGTTAATGGTGTACGAGGTGCTCTCCAGACCTTATTATCTGTATCTGAAAAGGTTTTATTGCTTGAAGTGGCCCTGCTTCTGGCTTTGTTTAAGACATTTGGGGCCGGTTTCCCGGATAGGAAGTAGATTAAGCCAGGACTAGCCCTTTGCTAATTTAGGACATTTAAGAATTTTTAGAAACATGTCTTACAAAAAATGCATTATCTGTGAGCATTTTAAGACCAAACAATGGCAATGATGCCATTCTTAACATTTATTTTAATCTAGGACTAGTCTAGACTAGTCAGACTGAAACTCCAAGCCTCTTCTATCTCTGTGCCAATTTTCATAGCGTTTTGCCAAATGGTTTAAAAGTTAGACGCATAAACATAAATGCAACTTTGACCCATCGGTGGAGCTATTAGCTTTGAAAGACCAACCACAAAATTGGCGAGGATGACCACCCAAACCATCTCTATCTCTGCACCAGTTTCTAACACTTTTAACCAAATGGTTCAAAAGTTATTAGTGTAAACATCATTGCACTTTCTACCCACTGGTGGGGATGGAGAGTTTGAAAATCAGACCACAAAGATGGTCAGATTGAAGCTCCAAGCCTCTTCTATCTCTGTGCCAATTTTCAGCGCGTCTTACCAAATGGTTTTAAAGATATTAGCATAAACATCAATGCTTTGACCCATTGGTGGCGCTAATAGGTTTAAAAGACCAACCACAAAATTGCCCAGGATGAACCTCCAAACCTCTCTCTGTGCCAAATTTTTACGAAGCATTTCAAAAGTTATTACTTTAAAAACATCAGTGACTTTTTATATTGTTTACGACAGGCGTATAAACTAACATTAGTGTAGGCCGATTTAATTGGTCAAGAGTTATGAGGTACACAGAACGTGCAGTGTAAAATGCGCCGGTACTCCTGTGCACTACGGCTATATTTAACGGCCCCTGTCGCCTTAAAAGGTCGTGAGAGTCGCTTGGACATTCCTGCCATCGCCAATATTATTTTTGTTGTGTGGACAGCAGCTCCCGTTCGCAGCGCCGCGCCAGTTTGCGTCTTTGCTTGGATTTGGATCTTGGTCGGGTTCCTGACGCGCTGCTCTCCGACCGGCTCTGAGCTGTTTGCAGACCTTGGCAAGGTGAGATGATCCGCTGCATGAACGAATGAAGTTTGTCAGGTGAAACAGAGGATGTTTTGAGAAATCTTGTGGATTATACACTTGATGCTAAATCCGTATAGAGAAGGGAATCCATGATGCTTTTTGTCACACTGACAGGCCTATTGGAAACATTAAATAGTGAAATAACTGGAGTTTACCACAACATATATGCTGTAAATGACAACATAGCTTTGTCCAGTGGAAATCAATTAATGAATTCTGTTAAATTGTAACATATAAATGCCTGACAACCTGATATTAAAATACAATGAGAATAGCTTAACCTTGCAGTAAAACAAGAGCATAAATAAATATTATTCAAAATAATTGCTTTTTTTTACTCATATTGTATGCTGTTTAAAACGGTCTATGATTCAGAAATTATTCAGAAAGCCTAAACTATATATATTATATATATTAATTGTGATTAATCACAATGTTTTTGTATACATAATATATGTGTGTGTGCTGTGTACTATTTATTATGTTTATATAAATGCACACAGACACACGTATGTATTTCTGTTAGGTTTGTGTAAATATATACAATTAAATACGTCAATATTTTCAAAATATATGCCGTATGTTTGTGTCATTATATATTCATAGTAAGTGTACACAGTACACACACAAATATTTTGCATACAAAAACTTTTATTTTGGATGTGATTAATCATTTGACAGCACTAATATGCAATTTCCTGTTTAAGACATCAGTCTTATCTTACAGAATTAAACATTTAAATGAATGGCATTTTAAAATAAATTTGGATGCAACAATGAACAATAAGAGCTCCAAAACACATTGTTAAAGCACTGATCAATCTTGCTTGTGAAATACTGTTGAATCAACATATTCAATATGTTGATAGAAAGTTTTGAATCTTCTGACTGAAAGAGCTTGAGAACTGAAGACAGTATCTGAGCTAAAGAGGACGCGATGTCGGGATCGATACCGTTCTACCAAAAACACCACCGCCACTATGATCGCGGCTACCGTAGCCGAGAGACGGAGTCTGCTATCAGCCAATACCAGCAGAGCTCTAGCACTTACTCTGCACATAGCAGCAAAGGCACCAAGGGGTAAGAGAGCATCTCATCAGCAGTCCCATAACCTGAACCCATTCCAGCTCTTCCTTATAATACACTTACTGTATCCTCCACCCGGACACAAAAATGAGCCACCCCTCTTGTTTGGTCTAATCTCTCTCTCCCACTCAACCTAAAAGATCCTTATAACATGGTTTATAGCTGTTTTCTGCATGCATTGTGCTTGTTGCTGATCTCATTCACTTTACCATATATGGGTTTGGTATATTGGCTTTAACTTTGGTGTATTGGTGTTTTTTTACCGAATAGTGTTATTGGAGTTGGTTCTGCTGTGTTTTTGTAGAAAATCACTATGTAGGGGACTCTTATTGATTCAAAACTTGCTGTGAATCGTTTCAGGCCTTTATGTGGTTTGGATTTGAGCCTGTATTTTCTTTGATTTACTCCCTCCGGTCACGTGACTGTTGTCTTTTGCTTACTGGGTCGCTCTGAATGTCAGGGAGTAAGTTTATCTTGTGCGGCGTGTAACGAGACTAATGTAACTGTAGCTTTAAGAATCTTACAACAGCTTGCACAAACTGAAATCTTTCAATGCTCGGTTAAGATTTTATGGGTTTCTTCATCACTTGGTTTCATGTCGTAATATAAATAGCATTCATAACATAACCCGCCGCTTCATTTGGTGTTCTTGACGTCATGGTGTATTTATAGTGGCCACAGACGTAGATGTTGTTATGTGTGTCACATGCGTTATGCATTTACATTTCTGAATCACTGTACAGTATGTGTGGGATTTAGAGCGAGAGAGAGAGACCTAATGCTTAAAGTGGATTTAATTAGATTGATATAGCAGAATGAAAACGGTCTCGTATGCATAGTTTGACTATTTTAGTCTATGCACAGACTTAATGCATATATCTTCATGTTAGAATTGCATAGATGTGCACCATCGTCTCTTTGAGAACGAGATGTGTAAATAATTTTTGTGAGAGAACTGCAGTGTAAAAAATATGAACATCCTCGGTTTTATTATAGTTTCAGAAATTCATTTGGTCTTTATTTCATAATAAATAAACTAAAAATAAAAGGTAAGTAAATGAAGAAAACACTCAAAGGTTCAACAAGTTTATTCAGTTCTAGACTAATCTAGTTTGTATATTAGCAAGTCTTCTTTGGAATGAAACACTTGTTATATTTCACATTTGTAAGTCACTTTGTATATGCCGAATGAAAACATGTAAATGTAAGATCACTTGTGATTTTGACCACTTGTTTTCCAAATCCATGACACATTCCTCCATGCCAATGGTCATTCATTCAGGGGACCACATCATTCAATTTATTATGTATTTATTGCAAGTTTTGTCCAAGTTTTCCTATCGATTTGCATTACTTTGACCTTTCTCTGTAGATTGGTCAGTTATGTAGAATGCCTACTTTTCAGTGACTTTCAGTAAGATATTAAAACAACAGGAAATCAAGCCAAAACCCAGACATTTTAGGCCATGCAGGACATGTCTGGAAACAGAGCTACATGGCCGATACATTCAGTGTGGATAAACATTCCAAAAGTGCTTTTATTTCTTAATGATGTCACAGAACAGTTCCAAAAAGAACTATTTTGTCTTGGTTTAATGAGCATTTTAAAAATTCTAATACATTTTTTCCCACTTGAAAGAGCCGTTTGTAGAATGGAAAGATTCCATGCATGTTTAACATTCTTCACATGAAGAACCTTTATCTTGTTTGGCTGTTTTATCTTCCAGTCTGGACCAATGCTATGAACATGGAACACACAGACCTTGTTGAAACAGTTGTTTTTAGCCTGAACAGATTCCTCTTTTATGAGCTGCTGTGCTGTACAGGATTTAAGCAGGATATGGAGTGTCACAGGATGACAGGTTGGTGATTCAGCCTTATTAATCACATTATCTAGTGATATATGTGCTCCCAAATGCCTTTGCTAAATGTGGCAAACTGGAAGCTTTTCCATGCTGGGAGAATACATTTTTTATCCAATCCTGGTCTTAGGTTTGAAGCACTTTATAAGTGCCCCCACCATCTCTCTCTTGAACTTTTGAATGTCTATTTATACACACACTCATGAGAGGCATGAGGAAGATAGTGATATGTGAAGGGTATATGAAGGGTGTAAGTCATCTGAAGGCTTGAGTGTAATGACAGATTAGAAGTAGAGGAATCGGGATGTAAACACACTACACACACACGGACACAGACACATAATGTAGATCCTAGCCATTTAAACCAAAGAGCAGAGCAAAAACAAGGCTCAGGTTTACAGTCTTATGGAAAACAAGACTTAAAAGACAGCTGAGGATAACCCAGCGTTTAAATACTCAAATGATACACAAACAAATGAGCAGCAGGTGTGCTGAGCGCCGAGAGTCAGTTCTCAGGTGATTGGGACCTCTGCTGGTGAAGGCCAGGTATTGTTTGGGTGTTACAATACTGTAGATTGGATACATGATTTGTGTTTGCTATTACTTAGAAAAGAGTGCACACAGGCACACAGAAATTAAGCTCATAATTTAATTTAGCAGATCCAGTCAAACGTAAAAAATGAGGAATATTAAAGCACAACAAATTAATCCTATTTAATATTATACTTGTCATATTAAACACTATTAAAGTTCTGCCCTAAATTTATTTTTGAATATCTATTAACCCTTGAGAAAAAAAAAAAATCAATCAATAAAAAATAAGACACAAAGTTTATTTTAGAGATGCTTTATCTGTATTTAAAATTTTATAATTGTTTTAGAGTTAACGAAAATTCCTGTAAAATTGTCCTGGCAGAAAATTACAATACATATTCCTTTGCCGTACTTAAAATTAAAATACTTAAAGGTACAGTTCACCCAAAAATGAAAATTCTGTCATCATTTCCTCACCCTCGAGTATTTCCAAACCTGTATGAATTTCTTTGTTCTGCTGAACACAAAGAAAGTTTGTAACCAGGCTGTTTTGGGTCACCATTGACTCCCATAGTAGGAAAAAAATACTATGGAAGTCAATGGTAACCCAAAAGCCTGATTACAATCTTTGATGGCCTCAGTTTCAGCCTGTCCCCTAACAAAAAAGGACTCTATAGGTCGTTTTGTAAGTACCGTATTACAACCTATATTTACGTTTTAAAGGTAAGTGCCCTCTAGCGGGCGTAAAAATAATGACAGTGTTGTATTGCGTGTAGTACAAAACATTAATATGCAAATGTTCTGTTGCCGATAGGGACGCAATTGTTGTATACGCTCTGATGGGTCGTATTTCACTGCTATTGTAGAAACCACCTACAGTATACGAGCGGATTAGTTGGAGGACATGTTGCAGAGTTTTCATTTTTGGGTGAACCGTCCTTTAAGAGTGAACTGAATGTAATGTTTTTTGGAGACTTAAACGCACGTTAACTGCAATCAAATGAAAACATAGTTAAAATTAAAACGCAATTTGAATATTAAGTGCAATTAGAGCTGTGCTCTGTTGATCGGTATATGTTATATTTCATTATATTTAACAGTTGTGTTAAACTAAAATATAATATTATTTCTGTTGAGACTTTAAATTTATATTTGTAATTACACATTTGTTAAGATGAAGTTGCAATTCAGCACATTTAAAATATATTCATTTTTATATTGATTATTATCAAATAACATGTTAGTCAACACATCGATAAGTGTACTTCTTTAGAGCGCAACGAACAAATATTTAAACACAAAGTAAAACTTACTTCGGCATTGTTGCAAAGTGCTCTCTCTTTAAGTCTCTTAAGTGGTCTTTTTTCATTAATTTTACATTAAATGCAAGTACGGTTATGTGAAGTACACTACAAGAGCACTTCTTCTTCACAAAGGTTGTATTGGAGTAAAGTGAGTCGCAAATTCTGTTTCGTGTTGAATTGTTAAGAATTGAGTAGAAAAGTCTTCAGATGTTTCTTGGAGATTGGACCACTAAAGAGCGTTCCACAATTAAAAGACAGTTCAGAGACTAAGTGTAGATCGGAGGGTGTAGTGTTCTACTACTTTACACTTCTGACCATTGATGAAGCTTTTATTTCAAACTACTAACTCGGGATCATTGAGGTGATTAACCTCCTTCCCGCTCACTCCCGTAACCTTCTTCAATCTTAGACGATTTTTAACCTAACATGCTTTCTTCACGACTCCACACCCCTTCCAAACCTCATACTAGCATGTGAAATAAGTGCTGGATACTCACACACGTGTGTGTATGTTGCAATTTCTGCACCATTGCAGCATCAGAGCTGCCACATACACGGCTCTAGATGAGGCCGGGCTGAGCCCTCTGCCCAAGAGAGCCAAACCAACCTATCTGGCCATGGACAAGGAGAACCAGATCATCGGTTATGTGGTGCCCATCTTCAGGGGCAGGTAAAGAAACAATCCGGGTTTTGTTTGTGTTGGAACAAACACATGCAGCTGTTCCATATGTCGTGATTTCTAATGTTAGAAATATTATCAAGCACTTCGATAATATGCTATTAATAGCCCTACGTGCACAAAGATTTAAAAAAGGCTGTGCATACTGTAGGACTTTATGGTCATGTCCCATTAAAAAAAATTATCCATCGTTGTTCTGAAAAATACGTAAAATTTAGTAAAAAAATATTCTTTAAAAGAATGGTCACTTAATTGCATATTAATTGCAATTCAATGAAAATGCATTAGATGTTACATTTATATTAAATGCAATTAGCTAAACTTTAGAGTGTTTCTTGACCCACTTAAGTAGTGCTTAAGTACATTTTGTATTATTATATGTAATAATTAATTATAATGTTTCTGTAATGTGGTTAAAGTGTATTTATGCTAAACTAAAATATATTTTAATGTGATTTCATTTTCAACTTGTATGTCATGTATTTAAATTTGTGTAATTACACAGTTGTAATGATAAATATGCAGTTTATTACAATATATATAAATTTTTAAACGCAATTTCGAACAACAGATTTCTCTTAAAATAAAAGTACTTTACATGTGCTTTAGTAGGCAAGTCAACACAGCGAAATGAGTGTACTTTAAAGCACAACAAAATATACAAAAATGAAAAATGTCATTAAAAGGTTTTAACTGAACAATGTTACGAAAGTTTTACATTTGAAATGTCTACTTAAGTCTGTTAAGAAACATAAATTGTTAGATGGGATTTAGTGTGTTAGTCAACACAGCAAAATAAGTGTACTGTAAAAAGATTAGTAAAACGTGATATGGAATGTACTTTAAGATTAAACTTAAGTGGCCTTTTATATTATTAACATGATATTATCTGCAAGTACAGTTTTTTTTTTTTAAAGCATACTTTTAAGATTTGAAGTACGTACACTACAAGTGCACTTTTAGTACAATGAAGCATACTACTTTTCCACAATGGAAACAATAATTTAACATTGAGAACTCTTTTAGCTCACTCAGGATTATTTTACAGCTATAAAATGGCTCTCTGTAAGAAAATTGGCTGCAGTAAAGCAATGTAGTTCACACAAGTTGGGTGGATGTGTTGGAAGTATGCAAAGTGGCTTTCCACTTTCATCCATAAATCCTTGTGTATATATTGTATGTGACGAAAGACATGTTTTATTGTGCTGCATTGCTGTGTATGAATGGAGAGGCGTGTGAAAGTGATGCTACATATGAATTCCCCCCTCAGTCGTGAGTTTGAAAGCGGCCTGTCAGACACAGAGGAAGTGCGCGCTAAAGAAACCGCCGGATATCTAGCTCGCCGTGACCTCTTCGCTAGCAGCATGGAGTCAGAGCGCATCGAGAAGTCCCGCAGGACTGTCATGAGGGAGTCTGCAGAGCGCATCTCACTTAGCAAGAGGGTCAGTGGAGTTACTGCTGCTGTTTCCATGAGAGATCAAATACGGTTATGCTTTATTTTAACATGTCCTTGTTACAGTGTTATTATGCATTTAAATAATGAGTATTAATTACATGTACTATATGATTAGGGTATAGCAAATTGAATTAAATACTTAACTAAAATGAATTGCATTTTATTTGCAATGAAATAGATTTTTTAACAATTGAAATGCATATTAGAGTGCTTTTGACCCATTTACATAAGTACATCTTTTGTACTATATAAATTCATGTGGCCTAATAATTATAAATTCTAAGTTGCATTGCTTCGCATGTAATACTGAATAACACACAGCTGTTAAAATTATAATCAAGTACTTTACATGTGCTTTAGTATGTTATAAAAAACAATAAAAGATTATTAAAACGATGAGTTAAAGGTAAAACATTTGGCAACACTTTTATTTTAAGGTGTCTTTATTACACATCACATGTACTTACTATTATAATAACAATAAATCAAAAATCATATAGTAAGTACATGTAGTTAAATAACATTGTTACACAATTGCAACAACTACACTGTTAAAAAAGACTTTTAATTTGACGTTACAAAGGTCACTTTTTAAAAGTGTGTTCAAAAACAGTCATAAAAGAGTCTCTTAGGAGGCCTTTATTTCATTAATATTAAATAATCTGTAAATACTAAATACTTTTAAGATTTGATGTACGCTACAAGTGCACACTTGGTACAGTTTGAACACTCTCCTAATCCTAACTCAGTTGACTTCAATAGTAAATCAAACTGTATGTCTGATGGATGATTAAAAAAAAAGCCAAAAACATCCTATATAAACATAAATACACACTCATTCTATTCAGAAAATGAATATTAATTTGAATAGTGCTGCAACATTTTAACATTTTTAATCTTTAATTACAACAAACTTATACTGTACATTTGCAAAGTGATTTGGCGCATGCTACTAAACACAAAGGTAAAATTACACACTCGGTAGACGTGTGGGAATTTTATAGTTTGAACTAATTGTGCAGCAGGAGACGCATTTGCGTCTGCTTTGATTGTAGGCTTTGAGGAACACCATTAATCTCACGGATACTGTATGTTCCCTATTTTTAGATAGAAAAAGAGCAAGAAAGTATCATGACACAAACTTTATTTAGTTCTGAATATGGTGCCAACAAACCGCTCCACCGTGGTGCCAGATTTCAAGGGCTGTAATGTTTTATGTGGTGTGTGTTAATCTGTGGCGTGTGTTAAAGTGACTATGAAACTACTGTTGTCGACAAGTTATGGGCTGATCATCGCTGAGGGAATCCTCAAGGAGATTATGTTTACACTGACACGACTGGACAAATGAAACCAGTGACTTGTGAGGAGGAACTTGATCCTAATGAGCGTTCTGTTGAACAACCTGAGTCTCAAGGGACACATTATAATGCTCAACACATTTCGTGCAGATATTGTGTGAATCTGTTAGAAATAGAAGGTGCAGATGGTAGAAGTCACATTCATATTTACCATGCATTATTGGACGGAGTTTCTTTTTGTGAACAATCACTTTTTGGTAAGTCACCTTGTCAAAAATAAGTGCACTTAGTATTAAATGTGTACTTGCAGTCTTAAAAGTGCATAAAAAATGGTAAGTGCAGATAATCATAAATGCTTGTCAGTATTTAACCATATTTCAAATGCAATAGAATTACAATTTCACATACATTTAACCTATAATGCATTTTCATTAACATGCAATTAAGCATGCAAAAACATTACATTCACTTCACACTTAAGTGTATTCTTCTAAAGTATATGCTTTTTTTTTAAGTATGATAAAGTGCACTTCTTTTTCACAAGGGATATTCATGACAGGAGCTGAAATATTTAGCTTTGTGCAAACAAGGTTATGTTAAAGATGCTTGATTCCTGTGATTATATTTTCATTGCGATGCCTTGCCTTTGGTCATCAATGCACTTTTTTTACGCACATACATAATGCATTTATGACCAAAAAACATTGCCATTTTCTAAACACTATATGAATGGCTGCATGTCCTCAGATCCATGAGCACGAAGAGTACCATAAGCGTCTGAACGAGGACAGCCTGATGCACACTCCAGAGTTTGTGATCAAGCCGCGATCCCACACTGTTTGGGAGAAACAGTGTGTGCGGCTGCACTGCACCATCTCAGGATGGCCTGAACCACGCGTCGTGTGGTGAGCTCAAACACACAGACACATATTTTTATACATACACACACACACGCACATGCTCATACATGCACATGCGAAAACAAAAACATACACATGCTTACGCAAAAACAAATGCACATGCGTACGCAAACACACATCTGCATGCTTGCGCAAACACACATGCCCATGTGTACGCAAACACACATGCACACGCATACATACATAAACATGTGCACATACATACACATGCACATACTTAAACACACATGCACACATACACAAACACGCACATTACACACACATGCTCTTACAATACATAAACATACATGTACATGCTTACACAAACACACATGCACATACATAAAGACGTGCATATACATATGCAAACATACATGCTCATATTTACATAAACATAAATGTACATGCTTACACAAACACACATGCACATGCATACAGAAACACATATGTGCATGCTTATACAAACACACATGTACATGCATACAGAAACACACATGCACATACATAAA
Source organism: Enteromius radiatus (assembly GCA_032357445.1). Taxonomy (NCBI): domain Eukaryota; kingdom Metazoa; phylum Chordata; class Actinopteri; order Cypriniformes; family Cyprinidae; genus Enteromius; species Enteromius radiatus. Next base: position 29,683,855 of record JAUCMS010000127.1, on the reverse strand, counting down.
GACATGCGCATATACATATGCAAACATACATGCTCATATTTACATAAACATACTTACACAAACATGTACATGCTTACACAAACAAACACACATGCACATCGATACCGTTATCATCTCCATGTGAACAACAAAAACCTAATTGAAATGCACTAGCAATTTCTGAGTGAAAATTATTTCAGCGGCAGTTTTTTTGTGCATTTGGATTGAGATTGAGATACATTATCCCAAAGTATTTCAAATGGTTCTTCTCTCTTAGGTACAAGAACAATGTTAGCATTGATCCGATGGCCAAGCCAGGGAAGTACAAAGTGGAGAGCAGCTACAGCGTCCACTCCCTGGAGATTAACAAGTGAGCGCACATGGACTTCATCCTCTTGAAACAGTGTTTTGCAGCTCGTGTGTGTAACATGTCTGTCTGTAATTCCAGGTGTGACTTCGATGACACGGCACAGTATCGTGTGTCGGCCATGAACAGCAAGGGCGAGATCTCTGCTTTTGCTTCTGTTGTCGTCAAAAGTAGGTCTGAAATGAATCATCCTAAAATCCTTCTAATGAGAAACACCAAACAGTCATAATAGCAATGACACTAAAGGACAAATAGTCCCTCCTGCTCGCCAAGGCTGCATTTATTTGAACAAAACACAGTGAAAACAGTAACATTGTAAAATACTATTAAATCATTTTAAGGGGAAATCATAATTTATAATAACTGAGCAAATCAGCATATTAGGATGATTCTGGAATACATTTTTGATCAAACAAGTGCAGCCTTGGCGAGCAGAAAAGACTTGATTAAATAGTGAGTAATTCAGATTCATATATACAGGTATAGTTCAAGAAAATGTGTAGTTATGGTGTCTGTGTTTCTGTTCAGGGGATCATAAGGAAAACATTGTCCGATTATCTGCTAAAACATAAAAAATCTTGTTGTTTTGTGATTTGACATTTAGGATTCAAAGGAGAAGTTGATGAGTCTCTGCCTCCTCCCAGACTCCGTAAGTGTTTCACTATAAAACCTGACACTTAATTGCTGTCTTTCACAATTTCTGTACACGTGCTTTGCTGAAGTGTGTGAAGCTCTGAGCATGACGCTAAAGTTTTTCATGTATGCTGGCTAATGGCTATTTTGTTTCCGATTCGCTGGTGCAGACAGCAGAAAGTTCGGCTTCGAAGGTAACCTTGCTGAAGGTTTTTTTTAATAATGTTTTTTAATGTTTCAGTCTCGTCTGGTTTCCCTGATCATCTTATATGCATGATCGTCTCTTCTCATTGTTTTACTTGGTGAATCTGTCTATAATAGATAGATAGCAGGATTGCTTTGATAAGTTACATGCAATGTGTTGGATTAGTATCCGGTTTTAAATATGGCATTGCTATTATCCCAATATTGCATGTTTGTTTCCAGCCTTGAAAAATGAAACATTCAGTCGTTCAACATTGAAGGCTAGTATTACTCAATATAGCTACTTATTAGTCAGTTTAGACAATAAAAAAATCACTTTCATAACAAGAACCAAACAAAAGCATGTTTGCTGTAATGCACTTGCAATGGAAATCTATAATCTATGTAAAGTGCATTACTGTAAACATTTTTATTTCTGTTTGTTATATGTGACCTAGAATATTCCTTCATATTGCTTCAAAGGTATTTCAAGGCAAACTAGACAAGGCTTATCATGAAAGCTCGTTTCCACCAGGGGATAAATAAATAAAAATGTAATTAGGACTTTTTTTCTCATGATTCTGATATCTTACCGTTTTAATCTCACCAATGTTACATTTAATAAAGAATAGCCAACCGTAAAAAACAGTAATCTATTTGTTTTCTACTTGAATATTTATTTTACGTTGCGCAATTCCGACATTTTCTTCTTGCAATTCTAACTTTTTTTTAATACTCAGAATTCAAATATTTTCATGTCACAATTACAACTTTTTTTAAAATTAAGAATTAAATTTTTTATGCAGTTCTCGCAATTACGAGTTGATATCTTGCAATTACGACTTCTCGTCTCAGAATTGCGAAACAGGGGCGAAACGATGTGGAAACCAGCTTTCATACCAACATGTCCTCCAACTAATCCGCTCGTATAGGTGGTTTCTACAATAGCAGTGAAATACGACCCATCAGAGCG
>JAUCMS010000127.1:29665546-29676515 GCA_032357445.1 Enteromius radiatus | reverse complement strand
GACGATAGACCAAAATCTCTACCGGTTGACAAATTTCTACCGGTTAATCGTGTCTACCGGTATATCGCCCACCCCTACGTAATACTGTGATAAACACTAAACAATACTCTGAGACTCGAACAGGATCTGAGTGGGTGTTATATGTGTGTATGATTGACTGCAGGTGAGTCCAATCAGAGCTATATAACATGGGAAACATAGTCCAGGGTGATGTGTAACAGTCTGTGTGGTGTTAGAGTCGGTATAAGCCAAGAGTGACCTCTGGTGGCTAGCGGACGGAAGTTCATATATTTGTGACCGTTTCAGATTTGAATTTTAGATTGTAACATTGCATCCGTGGTTCTGGGTTTTTTTTTTCTAGGGTTGATTGTGTTTATAGAGTGCAGTCTAACATGTGTTAATGCTTCGTTTAAAAAAAAAACATTATTTTTTGCACAATATACTTTTATTCCACGCTACTTTGTCCCTTCTCTTAAAGTCATGCTGATCATTTCCTGTTTTCATGAAGTCCATCCCTCAGAAATTGGGCTTTAATTGGTTAGCTGGTGCAGTGTGTTGTGATTGGCTAAATCGCCTCTAGTGTGAGTCTAAATGTCCCGCCCCTCAGCTCAGCACATTTGCTCTGATTGTATTGTGAACAGTGATGTCATCTTTACTGCTTATCAGTTTGAGCCCGATTAAGAAACAGAGGATAATAGTGAAGAAGATCACGCAGAATCTGTGTAGGCATGCTACTAAATGCTACTGCTTCTGTATACCGTTGTACCGTATACCTGTATACCGTAAGCTTTTAATATACTGTTTTATCATGATTAAAGCTTTATTTCACTGCACATGCATCCATATAGCTGTATAAATGGAACAGTTCATTTGAGCTGAGCTGATCTGAATGAGAGAGAGAGAGAGAGAGAGATGCAGAGCAGGGCGACGGGATGAACCACTGCTTTAGAACATTGATTTTGAAACTTGTGAATCTACTAGAAAAAAAAAATCGCAATTCATTTAATAACTGTTCATATATGTTCATGCAGGTTTATCTGTCATGGCTTGACCACTGACGAGAGTTATGTTTTCCGAGTAAGAGCCATCAATGCTGCGGGAATCAGTGAATTCTCCCAGGAATCAGAAGCCATTAAAGTTAAAGCTGCTATTGGTAAGTCATTTTTAATGCTATTGGTAAGTCACTTTTTAATCCTGACCACTGTACTCGACTGTAATACATTCCACATGCCCTGTATGACACGGACACCAAACTCCAGCCCCGCTCCTTGCTTTTGTCCCGGGGGTCAGGACTTGTAGACCTCCTCTAGTTTGGGTCACAACTGATCCAACATAGTGGTGACTACAAAGCCAGCTCACCTGCTCTCCCACGTACACTCCTTCCCACTCCCTCAATCTCTTCAAACCCGTCCCCTCTGCATGTCTTTCACTCTTTCTATGTCATGACCTTTAACAGCCGATACTTTCTGTTGAGCGTCAAGCTCACTCACCTTTAAGTGTAAAAGCAGTACTCTCTGGCACAAAAACTCAATGTGAAGATTAATTTACAATAATTACAACAATGAAAACAATACAACATAAAACAGCATAAATTATATACATAACATCCGCAAGGAATTGGACTTCATAACACTATGCAAAGAGATTCATTTAGGAGGTTTTTTTTATGGTTGTCTCTGTTTGTATGCTATTTTACTTTGCTGCAAAGCTTGCAAGATCGAAACAAAAACCATTTTTGGTTGCCAAAAGTAGTTTCTTATTGTAAAAAGTTACACTATTTTTTAAATATCTAAAAACAAAATTAAAAATCAACCATAAACCATAAATATTTTTATTGTAGTTTTACTGTTGCTCTGTTAATGCATGCATGCATTTTTTATTAGATCAGCTAAAACTGTCATATTGTCATTAATTAAAAATGAATGTTACAAATAAAAATTGCCTGTAGATGATAGACACTTACTACCTGTTTTTATTTTAGTTTCTGGCTGATTAATTAACATGTTTGCTGCTTTATCTGGCTTTCGTTGAGTTGTATGTGCCTTGATGTAATGTAATGTCCTTTTCATAACAAGCTTAAACCTTTGTGACTTTAAAAACTAATCGAAATAACTCTATCATCTGCCAAATGATCTTTCTAAACTTTCCTTTTAATTGCCTTAGCTCATTTTTCCTTAAAATAACCTTTTTCGTTGCTTGTTTTCATTGCCTCTTTCCATATTTTGAATAGAATATTCATATGTGATTATCTTTTGCATGCATACAGACTTCTGCTTAAGTTTTCTACTTAGACGAACTTGGATAGTTAGACTAAAGGAATTAAATGTGAAGTGTTCTGAATGTGATTGTGTTTTAATGGAATTCATGTCTGCTCTCTCCTGCTGTTTTCTTTGCTAACTCCTGTAGGGGGCGGTATTCTTCATGGTGTGTGTCTGGAGTCGGGGGGTAACGGGGTCGGACTAACCCAGCACAGCTCTAGCGGAGTGGGCAGGCATGCGGCACCTCACTCCCCCGCTGACACGCATCTAACACGCATAGCTAATGTTAGCGCGAGGGTTGAGGGAGGGGGTCAAAACACTGGCCACAAAGGCCGTCCAGCTGCATCGCATGAAGGCAAACAGGGCAAAAGGGCCAGTCGGCAAGAAGCAGAACCTGCTCGTGGGCAGGAAACTACTAAACAGGTTGCAAACACTAGCACTGAGTTGTTAAAGCCCAACTGTATCCAAAAGGAGTCGGCAACAGAATTGCCGGGCCGTCTTAAGTCCTCAGTAAACTCTTCTCCGGAACAAGAGAAAGCAGGAGAGCGAGAGAGAGGACGAAGGGGCTCAGGTGAGAAGAGAGAGAGAAAAGCAACTCTCTGAAACGTCACCCATCGGCATCCCTCCTCAGAGTTGGCCTGCCTCCATTTTCTCCTTTCCTGTTGTTTTTGTTCCATTCATTCTTAATTCATTTCTTTTGCATCTTTGTCACTCTCTATCTCTTAAACGCTTATTTAGTGTATTGCGGTTTATCCGGTTGATCCACTTATCCACTCGTCATTAATCTTTTATTATTCTCAGATTGACCCTTGAGGAAAAGAAGTACATTTTATCATATATATATATATATTTTTAGTTACTAATTACAGAAAGAATATAATCTAACAGCATATACTTAAATGCAAACTGAGTGTAATGAGTTAACGGCAACGTAATAAAAAACAGTATTTTACATTTATATTAAATGTGAATATAAACTATAGTATAGTTCATACACTTAAGTAGGTTAAAAAAGCACTCAAGTTCATCCTGTGCAATTAAATGAAATTTAGAATGTTATTTTTGACCCACTTAAGTAGGACTTAAGTAGCACTTAAGTACATCTTTATAGTTGCTTTTATCATTTTTGAAATATGTCAGTTGTTTGAAAAATATACCGGCAATCATAAAATATAGGTAAAATATACTGTCATTTCCATTTAAATTTGCATGTCATGTATTTACATTTATTTTTAATTACACATTTGTACGGATTAAGTTGCAATGTAGTACATTTAAAATATATTAGGTTTAATTGTGATGTTTAATAATATACAGTACAGAAAAAATATAATTAAGTACCTTATGTACCATTAAGTACCATGTGTTAGTCAACACATCAAAATAAGTGTGCTTATTTTATTTATTTTTATCCTTACATGTGTTTTTAAAAACGAAAGATTAGAAAACGTTAATTTAAATAATTAACAATGGTGTAAAATTAACTTACATAAAGTAAAGATTTTACATAATTACAACGTGCACTTTTTTAAAGTGTACTTAAGTGTGTTAAGAGACATGAAAGTCAATAAAGTGTCCCTTTAAGTCACTTAAGTGGTTTTTTACTACATTAATATTATATTATTTGCAAAAACAGTTTTTAGAATTATACTTTTACAATTTTAATTTCACTACAAGTGCACATTCAGTACAATGAATGAACCTCTTTTTTACAAGGGTTGAAATAAAACCTCTCATGAATTAGCATATTGCTGTTGTTTTATTGAGGTTGTAGTCATGCTGTGGTTATAAAGTATATCAGCATGCATTGGTCAGTCAACCACAACTACACTGGAAAATACAGTTAAAACCAGTTTCTAATGGCTTTTGCTGATCTAAGTTGGTGTACAGCAGTTATAAAAGCAAACCTGACCATCTTAAACTGGTCTGAACTGGTTTTCCCTATATATGGTAAGTCTTCTCAGTTGGAAAATTTGAAAGCCTCAAATAACATCACTATCCACACAGATGCATCAAGGGATCCTCTTTGGCTTCTTTTATGCCACCAGCCACAACTGGCAATATGCTGGACACCTCCCTACTATACGATACCCTCCTTGCAATGTCATAGTGCCAGTCTGTATTCTTACAGCTCTGTGTTTGGTTTGAATATTTTACTCCACATACGCTCAGTCTATCATAAGTTTCCTTTGTATTCTGCAAATAATGCTTACTGTAGTGTTTTTTACGGCAGCTTCACCCACTCCACCCTACGGCATCTCTGTACTGGAGTGTGTGCGGGACTCGATGGTACTAGCCTGGAAACAACCCACTTTCATTGGCGGTGCTGACATCACTGGTTACTTTGTTGATTACCGTGAGGTCATTGGTGGAGTCCCAGGAAAATGGCACGAGGCGAATATTAAATCTGTCAGTGAGAGAGCTTATAGAGTAAGTGGGACGTTTGTGTATTAACAAGTAAAATATTAGGCCATGCTGTGGGCCCATTTGTGATCTCCAACTTTTGTATTTTTGTTTAGGTTTCAGAGTTGAAGGAAAAGATGCTGTACCAGTTCCAGGTACGTGCAGCCAACATGGCTGGTGTGGGCATCCCGTCTCTTCCCAGTGAGACATTCAAGTGTGAGGAGTGGACTATTGCTGTACCGGGTAGGCACAAATTAATTAGAAAAAATAGTGAATCATTTTACTTCCCAGAGCTGTAAAGCTTCACCCAAAAATGTACATTCTGTCATCATTTACTCACCCTGGTGAACACAAAGAATATTTTGAAGAAAGTTTGTAACCGGGCTGTTTTGGGTCACAATTGACTTCCATAGTATTTTTTTTTTCTACTATGGAAGTCAACAGTGAACCAAAACAGCCTGGTTGCATATTTTCTTAAAAATATCTTCCTTTGTGTTTGGCACAACAAAGAAATTCATACAGGTTTGGAAATACTCGAGGGTAAGTAAATGATGACAGGATTTTCATTTGTGGGTGAACTATTACTTTAAGTAATCTTTTAAAAAGCATACTTAAAGGGAAAGTTCACTCAAAAATGAAATTCTGATGCTCATCTGCTTACACCCAGGAGATCCAAGATGTAGATGACTTTGTTTCTTCAGTTAAACACAAACTAAGATTTTTAGGGAAGCAGATAAAAATCAAATTTTCATGTTTTCGGACACGTAATTCCATATTAGAAATTAAATGAAAATGAACTGTAGTTAAAAAGTACAATTATCTGAACATTAGAGTGCTGTTTTGACCCACTTAAGTAGGCTAAGTGCTAATGTAATCTAATTCATTATTTTGTCAAACTATTGTCTTTGAAATATGATTGAAATTAGGGATCGACCGATATGCGTTTTTTTAGGACCAGTGCCGATACCGATTATTAAAGACCAAGTAAACCGACAACCATTATTTTGAACCGATACATATATGTCTGGTGTAAAGATTAAAATGAATATTCTGACAGTAACACAGTCACATAGTTTTAATTTACAGTGTAATGAAGATGAAGCCATAAAATATTCTTTCATTTATCTTTAAACAACTTTAACTTTTTTTTTTTTTTAATGAAAACAAAAATTAACAAAAACAACAATCTGCAAATTTAAGACTCATCCAGTATTGCTTTCATCACATCGGATGATTTTAGGACCACCCCATGACCTCCAAGTGCAGGAAGTGCGTAAGAACTCTCTGGTCTTGCTCTGGAAAGCTCCTGTCTACCAGGGCCGTGATCCTGTCAATGGATACTACATTGATATCAAAGAGGCTGAAGCAGACTTTGAGATGTGGAGAGGAGTCAATGAGAAAGCTACTGATAAGACATACATGAAGGTTTGTATGCATGTCGAAATCAAGGGACAGTGGAGTTGGCTTGTTAAAGGTTGTTACACTGATTGAAAACTTTTAAAGAGAACAGTTTTTCAGTAAGTAATATATTATATTTAAGAATATACTTAAGTGTGAACTGAATGTAAAGTTTAGGACACTTAGTTGCATTGCAATTGAAAATGTATTATAGTTTAAATTTATACTAAATGTATTTTGCTCACATTTGTGTTTTCTGATGCACTTAAGTAGGATTTAAGTACATCTTTATTTGTACTTAAAAATCACTTTGTCTTTGAAATATAAGTGTAGAGAATGTACCTGACAATCATGTTATGTTATTTCTATTAAAGTTGTATCATGTTTCTAAAAAGATTTGCATTTACACAAATTTTAATTTAGTACATTTAAAATATATTACACATATGTGGTTTAGTGTGTTAAAATTATTTAAGATTTTTAAAACAATGACTCAAAATGTGCTTTACAACTTTTAATTTGACATTATTGCAAAGTGCATTTGGTGTAAAATGTCCTTTGTAATAATGTAAAACTTTTATTTTAAAGTGCATCTTTTAAAAGTGTACTTAAGTGTGTTAAGAAAAAGTCATTTCTCTTTAAGTCACTTCACTGGCCTTTTATTTCATTATATTATCTGAGAGTACTGTAAAGTTTTTTTAATGTACTTTTAATATTTTAAGCGAGTTAAATGTTCACATTTAATACATTTAAATAATTTTTTCACAAGGACAGGTTCATGGTAGTAAATGTTGTTTCTGTTGTAGATCAAGGACCTAAAGGAGGGCGAATCGTATGTTTTCCGTGTGCGCGCTCAGAACAAGGCTGGTGTAGGAAAGGCATCAGATCATACAGAAGCAGTTGAAGCAGTGACTAAACCAGGTACTCAACTGAACTGAACCAGAATTGCTTAAATAAAATATTATTGTGCTAAATAGCTATGGCACATCGACTTGAAATGAAAAATACTTGTATATAAAATACATGTGTAGAGTGAGTTCACACTTTATTATCATTCTTCATTCATTCATTCATTCATTTTTCAACCCCTTTTACCCCAAACACAGGTTGTATAGAGACTACTCTTCATGACCCAAACAATTCCTGATGGATAAAATCAGTTCTGCCATTTTTCCATTGAATATCCTGTTTCATTCTGAGAAATTACAGTAGAGAAAAGGATTGTAAATACAGTTGAAGCAGACCATGCCGAACTTGATTCAGAGTATATGTTGAACAAAACCATATGCGGCTAAATCACAGTGAACAGGAAGGAGCAAAACAACACAAACACATAATCCAGTAAAAGTTTAAATAAAGCAGTGACTGCTTTAGGAAGTGAGATCCAGGTTAACTCTAAAACCAGCACGACTTAACTACTCTCAACAAAAGCCAACTAGCTATTTCCTTCTCACAGGTACTGCTGAGATCGTTGTGAATGTTGACGATGATGGCGTCATTTCACTGAATTTTGAGTGCTCTAACCTCACCGCCGACTCCAAATTCGTCTGGTCCAAGAACTATGTGGAAATGACAGAACCTGAACGCATGACCTTAGAGACCAAGGGGAACAAGTAAGTGTGTATGTGCTAATAAAGGAATCATGAACGGCCTGTTTTAGATTTTCTACTGTTATCTGAAGTTCTCTGATGGTATCAAGGTCAAGTTAATTTGCATTAAGAAACATCATAATTTAAAAATAATAGCTATTTTATTATATACATATAGAATTTGAGCAGTTTGATATAAGTCTTCTGAAAAGCCACAGTTGTTTTATCTTGTAAATAGGCTTTTATTCACATATAAATATTGAAAAATGCATCAAATACGGTAAATTGTAATATGACCCAAATGTGCCTGCTTAACGTGAGAATAAACATGCATGTTTGAGTTAATAGAGTTTTAATGGATGGACAAAATCATATTTAAAGGTCTCCTGGGCTGAATATGTACAAAAATATATCATTAGGTCCAAAGCCATCTTTAACACACCTTCAGAAGAAGACCTGGGTATCTACTCTTGTTTTGTGACACACACTGATGGGGCCTCTGGCAGCTACACGCTCTCCGAAGAAAGTGAGTTCATTGAGCTTTTTCAGTTTTATATGATTAAATTTACCAAGTTAACACTGGAAACTGATTCTGACCCTTTTTTTTTTTTTTGTCCTGTTCCTCGCAGCTCTAAAAGATCTCCTGAAGATCAGCCACGACCACAAATTCCCCAGTGAGTAAACATCACCTGAACTCATTTCATTTACTTTTTATTTTGAATCTGTGGAAATAATAATGTATAATACTTTTTTAAAAATATATTTAAGTGCTAACTGAATGTAGTGATTTATGTTAATTTCAATTACTGTAAATAAACATGTATTATAGTTTCAATTTATATTAAATGCAATTGTCTTTTTTGAGCCACTTAAGTAGAACTTAAGTACGTCTTCTTTAACTGAAATACACTTTAATGTAATTACACATTTTTAATAATAAAGTTAAGTAGTCTTTTATTTCATTAAAATCATATTATTTGTGAGTGCGGTTTTTGAAATATACTTTTTAATTGATTTGGATAATCAGATGAAGTTAAGTTCTTTTAGCTCTGTGATGTAGGATTTTACAAATGAGATTGACAGAGCAGAGCAAATGTTGTCATATGACACTTATGCTTTGGTTAAGACAAAAACTTGTTTAACATGAAAGATGTGTTGCTTGCCAGCTTATCGATTGCATCATGCCTGCTTACAACATTGAGTTTCAATACAATACAATACAGAGAGTGTGTATTAAGGTTAAGGTCAACTCCCATCCTACCACAGGTCTCCAAAACAATGGACATTATCCAGGACAGAATTAATGTTTTCAAAACCTTTTTTATCCCTCCTCTCCAGTCATCCCTCTGAAGACGGAGCTGGCCGTGCAGCTGCTGGAGAAGGGCAGAGTTCGCTTCTGGTTGCAGGCTGAGAAAATCTCTGCCAATGGAAAAGTTGAATACGTGTTCAATGACAATGTGATCCACCAGGGAGAGGTTAGAGGAACACGGGAACAAACACGCAGCAGATGAAGCATTGCACATGCTGTTGACTGCAAACAGTCCTTTAGATTAACAGTTTCTCTGTGTTGTAGAAATACAAGATGAACTTTGATAAAAATACTGGCATCATTGAGATGTTCATGGAGTCTCTGGGCAAAGAAGATGAGGGAACGTTCACTTTCCAGCTTCAAGACGGCAAAGCCACTAACCAGTCCAGTCTAGTGCTGATCGGAGATGGTACATCTAAAAGTCCATATACTTGTACATTATCCATCTCATGTACAGAGTGTGCATTAATAACACCATCTCTTTTCCTTCAGTGTTCAAGCAGTTACAGAAGGAATCAGAATTCCAGAAAAAAGAATGGATTAGAAAGCAAGGTATGATTACTGTATATGAGCAGCAAATGTGCTGCAAAATAATGCATGTGAACAAGTATGCAATAATGTTTCAATACAGTATAGTTATCATATGACCTCACTAAGTTATGTTTAATTCAGCTAATGCAATATCATTTTACAGTGATGTGATTTAGTAAATCTGCTGAATTATTAAGGGAACACTTGTGTAACTCCAAATCAGTCACACAAAAAAACGAATAAAAATGACAAATGAGAAACAAAAATTACAAAAAAGAAAATATGCAAATACAATTCAAAAACAAAACAAAAAATATATTATGTGAATTTTACTAAAATAACATTGATCAGAAGTTTGAACGAGTTATTTAATAATGCACATTTTGGTAAATATTCCACAAATCCATCACACCTGACTTTTAAGTGGATACGGCCGTTTGATCACTTAAAGTTATTATACTGTATCGGTAAAAAAAGTGCTTGCAAACCAGTAGTTTCTATAATAATATATCATAATAGTTCAATCTGTTGTTATAAGTATAAACAAAGCAGTTTGTATTGAAAATACTTCTTTGGTTGATTGTACTGTTATTCTTCTTGCATCTGCATTTCAAAAACGACAGACAGTAGTATTGTAATATTTGATTTCAGAGACTGTGTTTGTACATTAACCCCTCTGTTTATGCTCTGTAAGGTCCACACTTCGTGGAGTATCTTGGTTATGAAGTGACCCCTGAGTGCTGCGTGAGACTGAAGTGTAAGGTGAGTGTCTCTCTGATAAACGCTCCAGTTCGGCTGTAGTGCTGCCGGTTTATTGACATCATTATCATGTGATGCAGGTCGCTAATATGAAGAAAGACTCCACGGCGCTGTGGTATAAGGATGGACGAGAGATTAAGGTTAATGAGAAATTGGATTTCTCTGAAGGAGTGTTGACTTTGGAGATCGCTCAGGTGAGCAGCATTTCATACATTATTACCAGCATACTGTATAATTCATAAATTAAAAATATAGCATATAACGTTCCTCCATTTGTCATCAAATAGCACAGGCAATACAAACACTGCAAATATTACCCTGACCCTAATTAACCTTTAAAATATCCAAAATACAAAGCCCACTAGTTGCAAGAATATTTTATTCCTTCATTTTAGCTAAATCATCGTTTTGTTTTGATTAAATCATGGGAGTTAATTAGTAAACCATGCTCAATCATTTCTTAAAGGGGTCTTAATCATATGATGTTGCTGAAAAGAACATTATTTTGTGTATTTGTTGTAATGCAATGTGTTTATGTGGTTTAAGTTTCAAAAAACATAATTTTGATTGGCTGTGATTGGCTGAATACCGCAAGTGTTTGGCAGAAATGTTGAGTCCCTTACCATAATTAGTGATGGGAAGTTGGGATCATTTTACCGACTCGGACCTTTGAGTCTCGTTCAGCAAAATGAACGAATCTTTTTTCGAGTCATCTCGTTCAT
>JAUCMS010000127.1:29616130-29626660 GCA_032357445.1 Enteromius radiatus | reverse complement strand
TTATGTAAAGAAAAACTTTTATTTTGGATGCGATTAATCGCGATTAATCATTGCCCAGCACTAATTAAAATATAAAAGTTATTTCACTGCAAAAAAATTCTATTCCAGCAAAGATTTTTTTTTGTTTCCAGAGAGAGATCTAGAAATTCTTAAATCAAGAATGGTTTTTCAAACTACGACGGCGTTTTACTGCCACCAAAAAAAAAATAAAAATCTAAAACTACGAGATTAAAAGTCGTAATATTACGAGAATAAAATCGAAACGACGAGATTAAAGTCGTAATATTACGAGATTTAAAGTCGAAACTACGAGAATAAAGTCGTAATATTAGGAGATTTAAAGTCGAAACGACGAGAATAAAGTCGTAATATTACGAGATTTAAAGTCGAAACTACAAGAATAAAGTCGTAATATTAGGAGATTTAAAGTCGAAACGACGAGATTAAAGTCATAATATTACGAGATTTAAAGTCGAAACTACGAGAATAAAGTCGTAATATTACGAGATTTAAAGTTGAAGTATTACAAGATTAAAGTCGAAACTACGAGAATAAGGGCCGGTTTAATCTAGGACTAGTCTTAATCCCTGTACGGGAAACTGGCCCTAAAAGTCGAAACTACGAGATTAAAGTCGTAATATTACGAGATTTAAAGTCGAAACTACAAGATTAAAAGTCAAAACTTAATTATTCTCGTAGTTTCGACTTTAAATCTCGTAATATTACGACTTTAATCTCGTAGTTTTAGATTTTTTTTTTTGGTGGCACTTAAAACGCTGTTGTAGATTTAGTGAGAATAATGCCAAAAAATTTTTTTATTTTTTATGATCTCCATCTTAGTAGGATTATGTATATTTGCGTAGTTTTATGATCAGAGCTCTGCAGTTTAGCTGTGATGATTAAGAGATGGACTAGTAAACAATCCTCAGCATACTCAAGATGCTCTCATTTCATTATGATTTCTTTAAAAAAATAAAATAAAATTATGCCTGGATCATCAAGTAGGTGTCCAGTAGGTGTTTTTACTGAAATACTAGAAACAACATCAAAATTATATTTTTTCATTTGCTTTAAAGTAAAGATCTCATAAAGGACAGTCATAAAAGCTGGTCATTTGTGTAATTATATTAAAAGACACTTGATAAAGGTTTATCAGTAAAGTGTGATCATGTTGATCATTTAGAGGCCTTGGAAATTCATGTCAAATATAATACAGTAAGCTTTACAGGGTTCAGTATGTACTTACTTTGGACCACTTATAGCTTCTAATACGAAGCAAGCCTTTCCTTCTGAATCCACAGGCTGGGATGATATGAAAGACTTTATCTAAAAAATAAAAAAAAATATCCTTCAGTTGAATTGTAACATTTTAAATATTAAAAACTTTTAGATTATTATTTTATTTAATTATTTTAGATTATATTTAGAGTAACATTGCACTGGGTGGATCTCACTTATGTCAAGTACAGTCATATTCTTTTTTTATTCTATCGGTTTTCTTTTTATTATATAACTCTTGCTATGTGTACTTCGTTAAGCTAACTCAGACTAATTATAGCACTTGCATTGCTTTTTTAGTGATTTTGATTGCTTCCATTGTCCTCATTTGTAAGTTGCTTCGGATAAATGACTAAATGTAAATGTATATAAATCCCCTCCAAACATACCTTCAACTGTGGCATCACAGCCTTCATGGTGATTTCAATCCTCTGGTCCGGAGAAGGATTGCCCCATTCATCACACAGCTGCACGACCAGCGGAGCGTCCAAGCCCTGGCCATTCACCACCTGAACAGGCTAAAGAGACGGGCTTTACTCAAACTGTTCTCTCTCATCAAATTCAGCGTTGGGGATGTGAACGTGTGACACACCATCTCTGGCTTCTCCAGCAGCTTTATCTGTACCGGAGGACCCGCAGTGACCTGGATTTGCACAAACTCCTTCATGTCCTGATACTTAAAGCACAACTCCCTCGGGCCAGGAGAACTTCCCACGAACCGGACCCTGCATACAGAAAACCGTCCACTGCTGGCCTGCAAAACAACATACAGATACATGCACACGCTTAAATGAAAAAGACGACACATTTAAGGTGTTTATACTGTAACACCACAGGCAGGGCCCTATTAAAGGAGTTACACTTCTGATGGTTAAATTACATTTTAATCAAAAAGAAATGACAAAATGTACACAAAATAAACAACAATTTACCAAAAAACATCACAAAATTTGCCTTTTTTTCAAAAAAAAAAAAAAAAAAATGCATCTCCAGCATCCCTGATTTTAATTAGTTTTAACTCTGTTTTACTTTTTTTAAATTGTAATAAATCTAAAACCCATGTCTAATCAGTTGAATTTATAAGCCTTAAAACAATTGGTAACACCTCCATAAACCAACAACGAAAAATACTTTCAAAGCATTTATTAATCTTCGTGTTTATTCCAACATTTACGAATACATTATTAAATCAGTTGGATCTATTAATGTTATTTAATGGACCTAGGTAAGGGGTGCCCAATCCTGCTCCTGGCGATCGACGGCCCTGCAAAGTTCAACACCAACTCAAACACACCAGTCTTTAATTTTCAAGTGACCCCTGACCTAGGCTAACAAGGACTAACTAATCACCCTAAATCATGCCCTGGGGAGCAGATTTGTAATTAATTACATTTCTTCCAATGGTTCCTTTTTTTTTTACTAAAAATTGTACACAAGAAAAAAATTCACAGCTAAAATCATTTAATCTACAATTCTTTATCCTTCCCATACCACAGTTATTTCCCAAAACACTGGCAAGTTAAATCTTTTAATGTTGCTTGCAGTGTAATATTTGACAGAAAGGGTCAAATCTCCAATGTGTGCATCAACGACAGGGTTGCCAGATCTGCAAATCAAAACTGAGAAAAATAAAGCTGCCGCCTTTGAGATCTCCAAATTGTGGGAAACTTCAAGACAGCTTCCTCTTATTAACAGATAGATACATGACACGAATGCTTGATTTGCTGAGTGCAGTTTGTGCTGAAAAAAATGAACTTTAAAAGTAACTAAACACGGTTTCATTGCTTGTGAAAAAGCATCTTTTCCTCTTTCACCCTCTCGATCAATAATTCTTAAAATAAATGCTATAATTCATTCAAATAAACGTGATTTCACCAGGCTATTTAAAGGTGCTCTATGCGATGTTGCAGGATTTTAGCGCAATTAAATTTTTACCTCAAACCGTATGCATAACCCCTTGATCGCCTTGCTGTCTTGGGAAAAAACCCGGTCTCGAAAGACAACACAGAGGCTGCAATACCAAAATAAAGAATAAGGGCAAAGGATTTAAGTGTTCAGCGCTAATGACCCGTAGCTGATGAAAGTAACCATCATTTTCTCCCGCCCTGTCATCATCTGGTTCCCGTCGCTTGGTTCTTGGTCTCCATTTCATCCATTATCACTTACTTAAAGCACACCTTCCAGCCAATCAGAATTGAGTATTCAGACAGAAGACGGTAAAAAGGCAAATAATTCTCAAACACTTAAGTATCAAATGCAAGAATCACGTTTCCAATCAATGGCGTTGTAAGCTGTGGGCTTCTTCAACTTCATGCTTCTTGATCTCAGCTCTGGGTCTCCAGGCGTTCGGGAAATGATGGTATAAGTGTCTGAAGCAACATTCAGTTGTCGGTTTGTAATACTCCTGTTGTTTATCACAGTGATGAAGTCATCTTCTTGGCAAGTTGCAATTACCCCAATATTTCCAAGATTCCAGCTCATGTCCTTGAACTGCAGTAAACTCAGAGACAGCAGAAGTCCGAGGTTCTTGTAGCAAAACCACAGCACAAATGCGCACACACACACACACACACACTTCTGTGTACTGATACAGTCCAATGATCCTTCTCCTCATGGGTAGCACACAAACACATAACTAAGAGTTATTGTACACCTCTGCCCATACATTAGAAGGCATTTCATGAGAACAAAAATAAATAATAACATTGCATAACATTCAAAACATTATCCAAATATGTCTAAAAGATCAAAAAATAAATATACAAATAGGCAGGTTAACTGCATTTCCTTGATATAAAACAATATTATTTATTTAAAACACCTTTTGTTTGTCACAATCATGTTTTTTTTGGTCAGTATCGTAATTGCGGTAGCTTAACCCCCTGGGGTCGACAAACGCGTCTGAATGTCTGATTTTGGTCACACAAATAAGTCTTCTACACCATTCAAATCTGTTAGGTGTCTAATTTTTTTTGGGAACCCAAGTATGAGTGGACCACATGACCAAAACTTTATATGAGTGATTTATTTAAAGATAGCAATATAAATCAAATATATATTTTCTGTAAACAATGTTATGATGACACCTACATTGTAGGGACCAGTGAAATTTCACAGTTCTCAATATAACAGTAGAGTACTAGGGTATAAATTTTTTATTATATATATATATATATATATATTGAACCAAAAAATTATACATTATATATATATATATATATATAAAAATTAATTATATATATTATAATTATAATTTTTTTTTTTAAATTATTATATATAAATAAATAAAAATTCGTAAAATTTTATATATATATATACACACACACACATACACACACACGCATACATATATAAGTTTGTATACAATTACTGTACTCAACAATTACTGAAAATAATTAAACTGTCCGTAACAAAATGAAAACAAAAAAAGGACGCATTTTCATTCTCAGCCGTTTACGTTCACTTAAGACTGATGAGGATTTATGTGAATCACCACTGCTGCATTTCGAACACATTCTTGCATGTATTTCACCATTTAGGTGCACACCTTAAAGCTAAAAGTTGACTTTTCATGTCTGTATTCTGTTCTGTCCCTGAGCGCAAGCACAAAAAGCCTGCTGAGGAACTGGGCAAGTCCTCTTTAGTGCTTAAAAACATAAATATCTCTCACATCAACTTTAATAAATCAAGCAAATTCCATTTTGTTACGTTCCTTTGATGTTAGTTAAATAATTAAGACATAATTTTACTGAATTGCATGCAATGCCCTGATTTTTGGACTGGGGAGTGAATGCTGAATGACTGAGTTCACATGAAGTGTAATAACAGATATGGCAGATATCAAAAACTGCTGATTTGTTTGTGTCTGTGGTTGTGTACACAGTACCTGCCATTCAACAGCCAGAGCGGATTTATCCAGACCATCAGCAGACACGCTCAGAGTATTCACATTATCAACGTTCGGACAGTCTGTTTTGTTCCCGTACTGATCTACGACTTCTACATCTGAGAGAGAAGCACAAGTTTTAAAAATGAACGTTTTTAACGAACACCGAACTGGTGAGTCATGAATACTTACACATGTTTCCGGACAGAATTTCTCCCATTTTCACCTTCGACTCACTGAGGTTGACCCGCAAACGCTCAGGCTCATCTGGACGAGGCCTGCAGAGAAACACACACACACAGAGGCATGCTTTGTTTAGGTATGTAATGAAAGACAGACAGACAGACACACACATGATCTGTGTGTAACTTACACAATGATGAAGGAAAAGTTGACCGTGTGTTGGTCGTGGTAAGACACATCGTAGAAATGCTCCTTGTGTGCTTTAGATGGGACACTTAAAGGAGGCAGATTTCCCTGAGAAAGCTCTACTGAGTTTATATCTGCGCTCCAATTCACCTACAAGAAACAAATATTATTTTAAAAACATACTTAGTATATTTTATTTTGCTAAAATGGACCTATTGCATGTATACTTCAGGTAAACGAAAACACTACGTTTACTGGAACTACACTTAGTATGAAATAAATATATTTTAAATATATTACTTTTTACAAGGGAAGGTTGTCAGCACTGTCAAATCCCTCATTTTGTTGTGAACCATTTTTTGGGGTGGAGTGTGACAGTATGTCAGTGCAAACAGATTCATCCACTAAAAGTAAACCTGAGCAACACTCATGTAACAAAGCAGAGCACACCTTAATCTTGCTGGCGATTTTTGGCCGAAGGGAAACCAGTCTATTGCCCTCATCATACAGCTTGAAGCGCAGGTTTCCTAGCGTGTCTCCTGCCGTCCAATCAATGCGCTCAGAGTTCTGCAGCACCATGACATCATCAGAGCCCTCTTCCTGTCTGTAGACTTCAAAACGGGATATTCGCGAGCTGGGCAAGACCCGGAGTTGTCGTTCCACGCACGCCACGGTCCTGTGGTTCTACACACACATAAAAACACAAAATAACTCACTTAATCATAAGGATATCAAGTTACATGGCAACATTACAGCTGATACACAGAAGATTCACTAACAGTTAAACTGCTGGAGGCATGTGAGGTCATTATAATTTTATTCATGAGGCCAAAGAGTTAAATTAAACATATGCACAGAGGAATCATTAATTTGTGAAAAACAAAATAGTTTAGTATCACTATAACTCAAAGTCTGAAATTTTTATTAAAAGATCCTTTATTAATACTTTTGACATTTGGCACATAAAAAATATTTTTGGGTTGTATCTGGATTAAATGCACATAAAGCAAGATCGATCTAAATATTAAAAAAGTAAAGATATATTTCTATAATAATTAGGGATGCACATTATTATTAAAACATCTGATAATGACTAAAATGTAAATATCGGTCCAATTATACCGATACGTCTTGCCGATAAGACGAATTAAGGGTGTGCTAGATTATGAGCTCTGAAATTAACTTTAAGAATGTTTACAACTCTTTTACAACAAATGTTGAATTTTTAAATAATATGTTATTGTTTCCACTGCATCTGTCGAGAAAAAAAAAGTGACTGATTTATAGTTGATTTAAAATTATTTTCAAAGCTTTCAATGCACTGTCATTATAAAAACTTCATAATTATTTATTTAATTCTAAACAAATAAACAAATGAACAAATTACTCTGAAATATATCGGTATGGGCAAAAATTTGTTTAAAAATAATTGACATCAGATATCGGCAAAACATTCAAAATCGTGTATCCCTAATAATAATAATATATTGGTTATAAACAAACAAACAGTTTAAACAAAGAGCAAATGATGTATTTTACAGGAATGTTGAACTTCGCAGTAAGGATCTGCTCAGTGTTTACGGTCTTCAGCAGAAGTGGTTTGGTCAGCAGGAGTCCAGAGCCGGTGTTACTGCAGTCCACAACATCCACGGGCAGGTCAGGGGCTCCCAGCAGCTACAAAACACACGTTTAAAACAAACATTCAATAATGAAGACAACATGTTCGGAAAAAGTTTAATGGATATGTAAAATAGTGGATTTTAGTGCTGTCAAGCAATTAATCGCATTCGAAATAAATATTTTTGTTTACGTAATATAATATAATAATATAATTATATATATATATATATATATGTGTGTGTGTGTGTGTGCTGTGTATATTTATTATGCATATATAAGTACACACATACAGTATATATTTTGAAAATATTTACATGCACTTACAGTACATGTCTATATTCACATTAACAATTTTATATATAAATATAGCATATTTTCTGAAATATATACTTGCATGTGTGTATTGTTTATATAATAATAATAATAATAATTAATATACACAGTACACACACATATATTACGCAAAAAAAAAAAAAATCATCACAATCAAGCGTTTAACAGCACTAATTTATTTCAATTTTACATTGAGTTAAATGATTATCTTTTCAGCTAGTCACCCTGATGAACCCTCAGTTCATCTTGAAATGTTTTAATTATCTGTATATAAAAATTCTAGGCTAAAGGTCAGTAAATGTGTGTTTGTGGAGGAGTGCTACCTGGCAGCGGACGGTGAGTTTAGGCTGAGTGGTGATGTTCTGGTGCTCATCGTGAACCTCGACTTTGAAGTTTGCTGGGGTTCGATTCTCAACAGAGAGCACACCATCTTCTGGAAACACCACGAGAGTGTGTGGAGGGCCTGGAAGATAAATGTCACATGGTTTTTAACACACAGCTTTATATTTCCTCTTTCCGTTGCAGTTTCTGTGTTGTTTTTTCATACCAGGTTGCAGAACAAATTGAAGACACTGGCTGTCCTGCCTCAGTCCTGGGATGTGCACCTTCAGCGTGTGCATCTGTTAAAAATATCACACACATCCGAGTTCAGTGCTAACAGCGTCATAGCAAATATACAAATATCCTTCACGCATCTTTTTAGCAAGAGCGTTCTCATAAGTATACAGTATATGTTGGTTACACCATCACACACACCATATCAATCAAAGCAGATATTATAGAAATAAATGAATTAACCCTCTCTCTCAATTAACATACATAGATATCTTCTTGTTGATTATTGTGCTAGCTTCTACCCAGCTTCAGTAGAATCAAACTCAAACTAATTAAATTACAGAAACTATAAGAGTACTTTCTCAAGGGAAAAGTAATTAAATTATAGTACCTGATTAATTAAAACACTTCAGTTATTACGGTTTAACTCAGTATTTGAGAATCATGAGCAACTGTGATTATTGTGAAACTATATTCAACACACTGCCAACCTTGTTTTGGAGACTGATCTTTCCCATGGCCTTCGCATTTCTGATGACACATGTGGTCCCAAACGTGATTCCCTCATAACTCAGCTGTAGTGAACTAATGAGAGATTTTACCATCAGAAAAACATGCGAAAATGACACTTCCAAGACAGAAATGTACATTCATGTGCATATGAGTGCATTGTTCAATATGATTTAAATATGACCATTTTTTCTGCACATCTCCAAAAAAAAAGCAATAGCACCATTTCTGTTCATTAAATAATTATATTATTTATTATTATTTATTATTAATTATATTATTTTAAAACTGATTTAAGATGTTTTGATGTTCAGGCAAAGTTAGGACATTTCTGCAGTGTGTACCGTGATCTCTACAGAGCTTGTGACCTACCTAGACTCCAGCTGGGGTTTAATGTCACAGGGAGGCTGGGTGGGATAATCAAACTCATCCCTAAAATCTAGAGGAATACTGAAGGGCACTCCGACAAGGACAGGAGAGGAAATGACGCCTAGAATAAAAGATGCTGCTTGACCTTCTGTTGGAGAAACAAAGAATTTAACACATAATTTAACAGGAGATGAGTTACTTCAGTCAGGCATTATTTTACTATCACTGAGGCACTAGTGTAGTTATATTTTAATTTTCATAATTGTCATTTTTATTTTAACTGTAGTTAAAGGTTTAGTCATCTTCTGTTTTTTATTTTTATCAGTTGATATTTTTTAAATGTCTATGTAAGCTTTAAAGCCTTTTTATTAAGTTTAAAGTCATTGCACACAGAATACAACATTTTTATCTGAAAAAAAAAAAAAATACAAGCTCATGTTTCAAGCCTCTGAAACTTTTGACCATCACAAATTTTCTGCATTTTCACATCAATAACAAGCATTTTGCCTTATGTTGCCTTTGCAGCTAGTTATAATGAAACATCTTATTTCTAAAAAATCAAGATGTACATTTATTGTATTACTAACACAATTTATTATAGTTAGTTTTACTTAACTATAATAAACCTGCTTCACTAATTTAAATGAATAGTTCATATAAAACTGAAAATTCTGTCATTATTAATGTTATTCAGAACTTGAGTATTTTCATTGAATACACAGGAATAACTCATGCAGATTTTTCCATAAAGAAATGGTTCATGGTGACCCAAACTATAAAATACTCCCCAAAATTATAATTTCTCTTGCAATTTTTTATTTTCCAAAAACATTTTTTGTTAGATTGAGGCTCTTATTGGCTCTTATATAGATTGAGGGTTTCTGCTTGCAGTTTTAAGTCCACCTGTGAGAAGGACACACCATTTCTATACATTAATTCAGAGGTGGTCACAAAAAACACAGCAGACACACTATACCTCCAGGTATAACAGCTCAGCTGCAAAGGATCTTAAAACAAGCTGTTTGCAACTGAATACTTGAACACTAATCTTGCTATTTTCACAGTAAGAGGAGTACTGTTGTGAATAGGGCCAGTGTGTTTTACCTTTAATGGAGAACTTGAGCGTGTGGTTGGGGAGTCTTTTTCCAGCCCATTCGCTGGCCGAGTTCTCACTCAGCATGGTCTGTAGATGCAGCGTGTACTTCCCAAGCTTATTGAGATTCTCTGGAAGTACAAACACTCACTTAGTATGCTATGAGAAGTAAAGCAAACCCAAAAACTGTGCTAGTGAGTCATTTCTTCAAAAATAAAAACAAACAAACAAACATAAAATTAGTCAAAACACTGATAGAGACTGATTATTTTACATTCAAGCAACAGGAAAAAACAGTTTTTAATTTCAATTTAATTAAATTGCCAATAGATTACAGAAGAATACTGACCAGAACACTGACAACTCCTAAATAACTGGTTTGTAAATAACATAATAATTAAAAAAAGTGATAAACTGATCATTAATAAAGTATGAAAATATAATTATTAAACATTATATAGACTACCGTTCAAAATTTGGGGTCAGCAAGATATTTAATGGTTTTTAAAGATGTTTC
>JAUCMS010000127.1:29571795-29582253 GCA_032357445.1 Enteromius radiatus | reverse complement strand
TATGTCCATGTACTGAACTCTTATTATTCAACCATGCCAAGCTCAATTCAGTTTTCCATTCTATGGCACCTTTAAATCGAACTAGTAATAATTATTAGTAGTGAGAACACACTGGTGATAAAGAGCCACAGGTACATTACTATAGCTCTAAAGCAAAACTGATAGTGAATGAGATGAGTGCACAGAGGATGCCCTCATATGAATGTTTCATAAGGATGTTGACATCTCTTGTTAATAAAAAGTGAAGTGTTTGGCAGTGATACCTCGTGCATTTATCAACAGAGCTCTAAACAAAGACCCATCATCATCCATCCACTTAGCTGCATTCGCACACCCCGCAAATACACACAGTGGCTGTGGGTATTAATAATTAAAATGGTCATTAAACTGGTGATTGAAGAGTAGATAATGGCATGGGAGAACCAGAAAAGAAGACGTGGGGGATAAGAAAGAGACAAAGGAAGGGAGAAAAGAAGATGAACGCTGTTCAAACCTATAGTAGTAGTTAATCTGAAGGAAACTTTCAGGTGTCTCAGTAAAATGTTTGTACAGTAAGTGACAGGGAAATTAAAAATTTTATAAGGTAACCTCTCAGATAGGCCTAATAGATTATAATAGCACGCTCTCAATAAAGAATCAGACTGACTCAATACTACTGTACGTTACAGGCAAATTAGGAATAAACTAAATAAATATCCTTCAGTTTCTAATGTTTGCATTGTCTACAGTAGCAACTAGACTGCTGTTGCTGGGTGAGCTCTTGTGCCTTCCTCCTAAATTAAAACTGGATGGTTAGTACATCATACTGGATTAGCGTCATTTTAGACTTTAAACTTTCTTCGTCTTCGCCTGCATCCAGAATAGTTTTAAATAATTAATTCACAATCATTAAAAAAGCATGCGCTATAGTTTGAAGATTAATTAACTCTGGACGCACTACATCCATCATGTTGTAATTGTTGTGATCTAACAGCAACAGCATCATTCTCTGTCCACGTGTCCATCAGATGCTTACATCAAGAACCTGCTGGAAGTAGTTAGTTACTTTTGCCTACTGTTTTTTAAATACTCTGAATTCAGACCTACTATACTGTTTTTGCCATCTTTATTTTGGATTTAGCTTTTGTAAATAGTCACACCAGGGCAGTTTATCACGTTTCAGTAGCCTGGTTCATAACAGTCAGGAGAAAGGATATAGGAAGTAGAGAGAGATATGATCACAGAAAAAAAGAGCTTGTTTTCCCATAAGACACTTGAAGTCAACCGCTCACACTTACGTTTTCAGGAAGAGCCTCGTTTTGTGGTGCCATCTTTATTTATTATTTAAGATTTGGAAATGGTTCTGGTTTTTATTGTTGTTGTAACCACTGTAGAACGTCCGCTTCATTTTACGTTATGGGACGTTAAATAATTCTGTCACACACACACACACACACACACACACACAGAGTCAACCAGCTCAATATGCTTGGCTTTTCTGATGTAGTAAACTTGCTTGAGAGTCCACCTGATACAGCGTATTGTGAAACACAAGTAACAAAACAAAAAAGCTAAAATGATACTGAAAATCTTATCATTTTCTGACTCGACAAGCTGTTAATTCTTTCATCAAAGCTTTTACATTTGGGTGGATAGCGGAGCATTTGAAGCGCTCACAGATCACATTATGTAATTTGTAGCACCTATATGTAATTAAACGTTACCAGATTCACGTTGATCTGTTAGGACATTTTATTTGTGCCGCAAAACATGCAAGAAGCAACATAATATAACCTTGCAGAAATGTCGCCACAGTGTTTTCCAATGAGCCTAACAGACAGAAGAATTACTGAGATTCAGGTAAATATGCATGTCTTATTTGACAAGAATGCATGTGAATCAGCTTATATTTATCAAGTCACTTGTGCATTCATCAGAGCCACACCCAGTTGTGATATCACACTCTTCTGTCTAAATTATTGATAAAAAGTATGGATATTATTGGACCAATCAGCAGATAATGGCTTTAAATATCGACATTGACCTGATATGATGCTGTTATGTCTTGCCGATTAGAAGAACACATTAACTCAGGTTATGCTAGAGATTAGATCATGTCAGCATCAGGCAAATTTTGCCACAAAAATGCACAAATAATATTTAATCTGTGTTCCTGATTAAATAAAGCAGTAATCGATGCCATAAAATCATGAGAATGTTTTGATTTAAAGGTCAGAAGCTATAGTTTACATTAAAAAAATCACAAACATGACACTTACATTTATATAAACAGATTCATTCATTAATGTGCAATACATTATATTTTTTTACTTTAGACCATTACAAATGTTAAATCATAAACTAAAATGTTAAGGTTACCAGTGCATCCTTTTTGAGAAAAAAAAATGCAGTAATATATAGTTTATATATAGTTATGTTCATATCTTCAATGTACTGTAATTATAAAGGAACTTTATTGTGTTTTTTTAATTCTAATATGTTTTAAGCTTATTATAAACTAGCCAAAATGAAAAATACTTCCACATCAGCTATTGCCCAAAATCAGTTCAAAATGATTGCATTTTAGATATCTGTAAAGATCCAATATCGTGCATCCCTAAAATCTAGTTTGTAGCCAATATGTCTGAATTTCCGTCCCACAGAAGAAACTCTAAATGTGAAAGACCTGTGCTACACTTCTACAGTCAAGACATTTATTTACCAAAACCTTAGTTAAGCTCACTTATTTGATGTATTAGAAAAAAATCTAACACATACCAAGCTGACTGATGGCTGCTCAGTCAAACACATTACTATCTAACAACATTTTATTTAAGGAGACCTCATCTATCATCCTATTAAACTGTGGTTACCCAATGCTGACAGTGGGTACAGTGCATGTTTGCACGAGATCAGTCAGGTAGCTAAACGGACATGTAAAGGTCAGTGTGTTTGCCTGCTGTGCTACAGCGATGCAGGGGTCCAGTGTGAGATAATAAGCTCTGACAGGTACTAAAAGGTTCTCCTTATCATGGTGTCTCTGCTCTGTGTAACACCAGTCACAGCCTGGTGGGAGAATACACACAAATACAGATGTCTCTGTTGACAGCTGCTGTATACATTCTGCTCCATTTGAGTTGTAAGCTATTATTTCACTTTATTAGATAGCAGTATCCTGAAATCATACTTTTTTTGAACTTTTGTTCCCTATATTGTCACTTTTAAATTATTTCCGCGTGTTAGAATAATTCTTTGGCCATGCACTCTTACAAAAGCACTCACTGGAGCTATACCTTTTCAAAAGATACACCTCAAGCATCCATATTGGTGCCTTAAAGATATCTAAAGTCTACATATTAACACCATTTGCAATGGTACTTTCCCAGCTTTTCTGAGAGCATGGGTTACATTTCAATTTATTGACGGCATATCAATATATATTTTTTTTTTTGTGAAGATGCAATCTTTCTAAAATGTACGTTACTTGCAGGTGTGTTATATTTACTGTATATGCATTTATGATCCAAGGTTGTGTTATTGGGGACTTATTTTGTCTTCATGCTCATCAAAGATTAGACGAAATTGTTGTTTACAAAAATTTATTCATACAAATCTTACAACACACTTTTTTTTGGTTTCGTTTTGTTTCTTACATATATAATGGCGCCCTTGCGTGGCTCCCATGCGTTATTGTACTAACGATCAACACAAGACAAAGAGTTATCTTAATGTTTAAGTAAGGCTTTGGGCACTATCAGTCTCTGCACACAAAATGAATTTCAAGGCTGAGAATGTTTAATAAACGCCGTACAGATCGCTACAACACACTATGCATAGAGAAGTTAAATCGGAAAGCCAGGTGGCGTTTGAACAAATTATGTTATGCGAGAAATAGGAGATGAGTGAGCAGGTGATTGCAGCATTTGGAGGGCCACTAATGTGCCATCTGAAATTGGTGGCCATTTTAAAGACGAAGCAAAGGCACCCAAGCCGTTAGCTGCCTCCTGTGTCACAAAGCCTGCAGGAGAATGCAGAATTAAACAAAGATTGATTTCACACGTTCACCCTAATATGCATATGCAAACAGGTACATCTCAGTCACAAGCTTAAGTATATAAACTGTGAGGAATTCCTTTAACAGTTGGGTTTACCTCAAAACATATGCTCTTTTATTTCATCTTTCGCAGTATTATTTGTCTTGCATGCATAATGGGATTATTACAGAATACATGCGTCACACCCAGCTTGAAGCAATGACCTACTGATACTTATAACCAGAAAACTACAAGATGCAGAGACCATTGATCAACTGCTTTATGGACAAAGAACAGACACTAGAGGTGGGCAATGTGAGAAAGATAGAAAATTGTAAAAACAAAGAATGAAACATTTACATATCTGAACCATTGTAATCAAATACACATTACACGTGCGCTCAATGATGGATTTTAGCAAGTGCATGCTATAAGTGAAAGGCAGGAAGAGCGTTTCAAAAAGAGTCAGTGTTTGAAGATGCAGATTTAATTAACATTTATATGCACAATAAAGGACTGTTCAGTTCACACTAAAAACGATGACTATAAAAACAACGGCTTTAAATGCTCAAGCTCGCCATAGTCAGGTGGATTCTTAAAGAAAAAAAAACATTCTTAAAGTCATTCCAATAATATTTGGACTTCCATATTCATATTTATAGTTACAGGTTTTTCATAGTTATTGTCCATGGTGTGAACGGCTCTTTTTTCGGAAAGGTTTGCGCAAGAAAAGAAAACGTGGCTTTTGAGATTTAGGCCATAGATGACAGTGGGAAGAACTTGACGTGAGTAAAAGCATGGAAGAGATGAGGAAGACCCCTCAGAAAACACTGAGCCTTAGAAACTCACCGGGAATTCAGGAGGCAACTGTCTCAGCAAATCGAACAAAAATGCCACAATCTCATCGTCTTGTAGAAATTGGTGCAAATCTAAGTCTTCAGGGCTGTTGTAAATAAAAAAACCTTCTTTCTTAATGTCAGGAGGAAAAGAAGGAAGGTATCGTTCAATGTAGTGATTGTCTTTGAGACTATTTATTCACTTATATTCAGACTGATAGGTATCGAAAACAAACAATGAACGAATAAACAAATAAATAGCATTGTTAGTATTGGTAAAACTAAAGGACTGGTCCACGAGGAAGATCGTTGCATTGTCAGGTGCTTCAGTACAAAAGAAAAACAATATTATTATCAAAATATTCGTCTTAATACTTAATAAATAAATAAATACATGTTTATAACACATCTTCATTGTAGCCTTAGTAGTGACTAACTTGCTCCAAAAGCTGTACATGTAACATGAGAGATGCATTTGAAAAACGCTACAAATAGGCGACCCGCCGTCCTTTGCTTCTATATCTCTGTCTATACCTTTTGCCAAGGACTGCGGCCAGATACTTCTTTACGGCCATTTGCTTCCGGTAGCGACTGTAGCTGTCCGTGAACACCCCGTCCGAGTGGCGCTTCGAGAGCGGCTCGTTGTCGTCCTCGATCATGCTTCCTCCTCTGCGTAAGAGAAAAAGGACCAAAACAAAGTATTACAGAAAAAGTCTCACTTTTCTTTGTATTTTGCACGCTGACTTTGGTGTGCATATGATGCGCGCATGATTGAAGTGCATATAATGCGCGCGCGTGATACGCGTCGGCGTGCATATAATACGCGTCTATCCAAATCAAAGATTTTTGCGTATAAATCATACAACACATAGAGGCAGATTTTTTTTCAGTGTGCATGTCAATAAACAATCTAGTAGTCGCGTAAAATCCCGTTTAATGTAGCCTCTATAAATTATAGTTTAAGTTGCGTGGAAAGTTACAGGGTTGTTCATACATAATGCTTTATTTTGGTCTATGTTTCTCACAACTGATCTTTTGATTGTTACAAAAAAAACGGACATGCACATTTGATAGCGTTTGTTATAGCACGGTCAAAAAGTTAGGATGAGAGAGAGATGGAGAGAAAGAAATAGTGTTCTTACCCCACGCGTTTAGCCATCAGTGTATGCAGGTATTTCCGCGCTGATAACTGACCGAGCGCTTTCCTGTAGGCTTTATTAAACATCCCGTCAGCGTGTCTTTCCATTCTGGATGATGACAGAAAGATTGTGAGAGATCAGCCTGAGCTAATAACGCACCTGTAGCCTAGCCGAGCTAATCACGGGTTATAGGCTAACTTTTCCACTTCCAATCCTTTTAACAAAACCCAGTTATTTGTACACAGGCTCGATTTGTTAGCAAGCAGAATAATGAAACGATAAACAAACGGGTCCGATTTTGGGAATGCCTAGAAATAAGAAGCATCACCTTTTCGACGGAGGGCTATAAAACGTGTAAGCGTCTTCATTAACTGAAGGAGAGCTTCTCAGAGTGATCTGGTCGCTGTCAAAGGTTAGATCCGTTAATGAGTTTCCCTCCTCGTCAAATCCCGCAGTCTCCATTCTGTAACAAGATAGGTAGATATTTAAATATTAAATATTTAAAATACATACAAAATAGTAAAGACATTTGTGTAAAATTGCTTGCTTTGGAACATATATATATATATATACAATACATATATTACACTTTATTGTTGTCTTAAAATGATGGGCGATCACAACAAAATGACGTAGCCTAATCAAATTAAATTAACTGTACTTTCAAAGCGCGTTCACCGTTCTTTGAAGTACGCTCTTGAGAAGCCTACATAACTTATTTATTATTATTTATAATAAGGCCAACAAAAATACTTTTTTCCCCCAATAAAACCCTTAAATTCGTTTAGTTATTGACCAAAGTTTTATTGTCCAAGACAAATTCTCCACATCCAAATCGTTACCGAGCGTTGGGCGAGGCTGAGGAGTTCCCGTACCTGATGTTGGGGTAACTTAACGGCGAACACACGTTGCATTGCACTAGGAGCCCGTAGATGAGGAAAGCAAGAGTCGTTTTGCTGCTTGTCATCATTCTGTAGAAGATAAAGATATATATTAGTACAAAGAGAAAAACTTTCCCCTTTGTCCCTCGATTTGTTTAATTGCAGTATCAGGTGTCTCTTCAGCTACAACTACTTTCTTCCAGTGGTCCACATACCTACGGCAGCGACCGAATGCGTTCCGGTGGAGACTGCAACGACAATGAGATGAAAGTCTCTCTCCCAGTCCGCTCTTTAAACTTTTTCTGTGCGTCACTTTGTTATCCTTATGAGCACAGAACGGATTTTTTTCTTAGATCTCCGTAATGACAGTCGAACGGATATGAAACGAGTTATCATTCGTCTTCATCTCTCATTATAGCATCGCGAGTTTTATTCTTGGAGCCGTTCTGGACCCTTTTCACTCCCCGCTTTAGAGACTGCGGCGACGTCATCCTCCCTTATTACGGAGAGATCACTGTACTTTTCCTTCCTCCAGACACAAACACACGTGGGGGGACTTTCCATAGACATAATGATGTTCTTACTGTACAAAATGTGTATTTTATATTTATATTTTCCTCTAGTGCATATAAATAATTTAAACTCTGTTTAATTATTAGTTAATATTAACCTAATTAATCCAACAAAACGGTCATGTTTTAAGGTTCAATTTGTACCGTTAACTATGAATTTTGCCTCAGAAAACTCCTAATTTGCTGCTTATTTTAGATTCCTGTGACTAATGACAAAATCATTTTTTTTGGGGTGGAGTAACCCTTTAAGGGAACACTCTCCCTTTTTTTGAAAATACAACTCCCCCAGAGTTAAAACAGTTTACCGTTTTTGAATCCATTCAGCCGATCTCCGGGTCTGGCGATAGCACTTTTAGCATAGCTTAGCATACATCATTGAATCTGATTAGACCAGTAGCATCTCGTTTAAAAATGACCAAAGAGTTTCGATATTTTTTCCTATTAAAAATTTGCCTTGAGAGTATATTTCCTAGTTATATTGGCCTTTCCGTCGGGCGTAACAGAAGAGTCAAGTTTTAAATAGGAAAAACTCTCTGGTAATTTTTTAACGAGATGCTTCTGGTCTAATCAGATTCAATGATGTATGCTAAGCTATGCTAAAAGTGCTATCGCCAGACCCGGAGATCAGCTGAATGGATTCAACAACGGTCAAACTCAACTGTTTAACTCTGAGGGAGTTGGAGAAGGAGCCTATTTTATTTTAAAAGTGGAGTGTTCCTTTAAATCTAAGGGATGTACAATATGGACATGCAGAATAAGGCATTAATATGAGCGTTATAAATAGCCAATATGCTGTGCATGAGCAACTAGTTAATAGTAAGAACTGGGCCTCATAATGAAGTGTTACCATAAATATATATGAAAACACATGGTTAATATGTTTACTGTAGTGGTGGTAACCATGATTGAAATCTATAGACATTTACAAATATATAGTTACTTTAGTAAAATCAAGAGGTCGGTGGAGAAACAGCTTATCACTTAAGTAAATCGGCACCTAGGCTAATCAGATTTGCAAATAAAAATTCATTTTGGATTTATCTACCTCTGGAGTCAACACCGGAAAAGCTATTTTAATTGCCTCTTGCTGTC
This sequence comes from Enteromius radiatus, assembly GCA_032357445.1. Lineage (NCBI taxonomy): Eukaryota > Metazoa > Chordata > Actinopteri > Cypriniformes > Cyprinidae > Enteromius > Enteromius radiatus. Next base: position 29,573,720 of record JAUCMS010000127.1, on the reverse strand, counting down.
GGAGGAGTAATTGAAAACGGAGCCACTGAGTCGGACAGTTGGTGTTGCCCTGACGCTCTTGTGGTGTTTGCTTTATTTATCGCAGAAGACGTGGATTGTCTAAGCACGTTTCAGACATTTACTTGTAGAGCAGAAACATGGTTATACTGCTTAATAAACAAAATATGCTCTAATTTCCTATTAAGGGAGCTAGATTTAGATGTATATCTGTATGGTTGTGTTGTCAAACATGGAGGGAACATTCCATTATCATTTCGCAAACGTTGTGGCAACGTTACATTTGAATGTTTTCCGAACTCTTTGAAACAATTAGTAAGTTGGGTAACACTTTATTTCACAATTACGCTGTAAGCCTATTAGCATGCATATTACTATATTAGCCATTTAATAGTGCTATCAAGCACATATGAATTATTCTACATTATCTTATTCTACATCCCTAATCCTACTCAATACCTAAACTTAGCATCTACTGACTATTAATAAGCAGGAAATTAATATTTTATTGAGAGAAGTGTTACTGTAAGTTGTAACGTTTATTGGCTATGAACACATGCAGTCTATTAATACTTTAATGAGAGTAAGTTGACACATTAGTAGACTATCAAAAATAAAGTGTAATTCATTAAAGTATAGTTTTGAGCATGTTCTGGGGTGTACAGTGAATCACGCACACAAAAATAAATTGACGTAGATACTGGAAACTGCAGAGAAACCTCCTAAAAGGGTTCTGCTTACGCTGCATAAATGCGGCCCTAAATAAACACACACACACACACACAGATACACGTTTCTTATAGTTAATCATATTGCATCAGTCATAACCAATCCAGTGCAATAACCCGTGTTTGCTTTTACTGTTCATGTGAACATATGTCTCTGTTTGTCTTAATTAGTAAAATATGCTTGTGTGTCTGTGTTCTTTATGAGGCAAATATGACATCTATTTTGGTGCACGAGGAAGTGTGCACAACCTACTACAGTGTCAACACGTCTGCAACTTGTTTAAGCAAATAATGGGGTCATTTTGTTCAAATTAAAAGGATATTTGGATTCTGCGTGCTCTGAGACCTTTAACCTCCTTGTGCTCTTGGTTTCACACATCCCTGTGCTTAAATATCATTCAAATGTCAACTGATTTAAAACAACTAAATGTAATTCTAATTATCTCAAATTTAAAACTAACAATTCACATTTACAGTCGTGACAGTAGGAACTCGATGCAACAAAACCAAGTCATGCCATAACGTTTACTCAAAGTACGTAATGCAAAATATCTAAACCTCTTAAGACCGGAGAAATTTTTTTAGGAAAATAAATATATATTTTCGATGTCTTTACATTGTTTAGAGCATTAAAAAAAATGCTATGTCCCGTGTCTAACATTAGGACTCAATCTCTTTAAAAATAAAACGAATTAACATGCATAGGCAAAAACAATAGATTTTTTTAAAAGCACCAATTATCAAACTTTGTATAAAGATAATTCTCAACTATGTTATAACAGAATGATTTGATATACCATTTTTTGTGGTGCAAAATAGACATGGAAATGTTTTCTCATGTGCAATGCATCTATAAACGAAATCTAGCTTGCATATTAATGTGTTTTTGGGGCAATGTGCAATAAAAAAAAGAAGTGTAATAATAGGAGCAATAATTGACAAAATATATAATATTTCATAGAATACTGAAATGTAACTTTTCTCCAAAAAATGCATAATAAACATGCTTTTAGTCCCAGTGTCCTCATATGAGGACGATAACATTTTCCTGAGACGTTGATGTCACACAACTTAAAGGGGTCATACGGTGGTACATGCACTTTTTCAGGCTGTTTGGACTGACATGTGTTGGGAGTGTGTGTACATAACCACCCTACAATGATAAAGATCCACCAGTAGCTTTCTTTTAATTTAATAAAA
>JAUCMS010000127.1:29555154-29567416 GCA_032357445.1 Enteromius radiatus | reverse complement strand
TACGGCCAGCCAATCAGCAAGAAGAGGTGGGGTTTAATGTGCGTGCACATAATAGACAGAGTTGATTGTACAGCGTGCATACGGTTTGAGATAAAAATGAAATCGCGCTACAATCCTGCAACATCGCATAGAGCACCTTTAACTTTTTCTTGCTACCAAAAAAAACCAACATCTTGCAATTGTTGGTGTTTTTATACTTCTGATAACAAACAGAAGACATTTTTTCACGTTTGCAGCGTTATCGTTTTTGGGTTTTTTTTAACTTATAATCGGTTTTCATGAAACCAGTGCCATGCAGCAGTTGCTAAAGAAAGGTAGCGACGTTGTGATGTCATTGTATGATGACGTCATTACGTAATCAAAACGCAGGGTTATGTCTGCATTAAGTCTCAGCTCACTCTCTCTCTCTTACACACACACACACACACACACACACACACATATATATATATATATATATATATAATATTACAACAATCTTAAAAAAAATAATACATACATAAAATGTAAAAAAAATAATTTTAGCTACAACATTGAATTATTGAATGCGCATTTCTGAACAATTTAAAGGTTCTTTATTAGGTAATAAAACAGTAAAACTGTACATTTCTGTGCAATTATAGAGTAAAGCATTGTATTAGTAGTTAGTGTGCTATACTCTGAGAAACATCTGCACAAATAGGGCACAATCAAAAATGAATGGTCAAGCAGTCAACACTTTAGTGGTACATGGACTGACCTCTGAGACTGTATCTGGCCTGGGTCCCGAACACAGAGATCACTCCGGTTCCGGTTCGGTCGCCTTTCCTCGCGCCGTTCTGCAGAATAAACTCGACCAGACTCAAATAACCGCGCTCGTCGCAAAACAAAGAAAAGTCTTTTTTTCCTGCACCTGCGTCTTCTGTTTTTTCAGCGCAATGCCCATTTGTCAGTTCCACCGCGGCGCTGGACATTTTCTCCTGCTAGAGATTATATTTAATTCTAAACTGAAGTTAAACCAGATGCTCTTTATGATTCCCGCGAAACGTCTTCTTCTTCTTTTTTTTATTGGTGGTTCGCAATCACAAATTGAGCTCTATTGCCATCACGCGGCAACCTCCTGAAACCAACCCGGAAGGGACTGCAGTTCATCGAGCCGCTAGAAGCTGGGTCCAAAGGGGAGTCAAAAAAAGAGGAATACCAATACTAATAACGATAATAATGCTGGATTAACCTAAAAGCTGTGTTATCAGAACATCACCTCCTGCTGGGTTAAAAAAAATTTTTTTTAACGCTAACTATGTTCACCATTCTTTTGAAGTTTGTTAATTAACTTTTTTCATGTTAAATAACTTTTTTTGTATAGACGGTGTCAACGACAACAACATAAACAAACGTTACTGCGCATGTGTGCTTTTGTGGCCCTAATTTAACTTCCGGTAGACATCCCAATAGCATCGAAACTTCCGGTCTGTGTTTGTTTATCGTCTGGTTAGTGCCGCCGGCTACAAACGCAGCTAATGATGAGTAATGAAATATGTCTCAAGGTTATTGTACTGTGGGATGTGTTTACCATACTTTTTTTTTTATTTGTTGGGACCTGCCACGATATCAAAACTGAGCGATTTTCCAAAAGGATTTGTTGAATAAACATGAGCACGTAGCTAATGCATGTTTAAAAATCAAACTGTAGGAAGATTCTTTAGAACATGTCATTTTCATTTCATCCTGCAAGTAAAGGCCAATTCACACCGAACAGAAAAACAGCAACAAACTGGTCTGTTGGAATTTGTTGGATCAGTGTGTTACCCCTGTTAGGCATTGGTTGGACTTTGTTTTCATTTAAAGCTGCAGTCCGTAAATTTAGTGCAAACCGTGCAAATTATTAATAAATACAGGGCGTGGCTTCCTTCCATTGGCCCATTTTTTTCTCCCAATCAACTTCAGTGCAAACTCCGCCCCACAGATGATTCTAAAGATTTTATTGGTTGTGTTAATTTCCTACACTGTGCTAACCCCTATACATCACCCTAACCTTAACCAGTGCATTTGGCTGCACCGCGGGATTGGCGCCTTCCCTTTCATAGGGAAAGTATGACGTATGAAGTATGACGTAATCGCTATGAGAAAACCCCTTGGTGTGAGAAATGTCTGAAGCCCCATACCAGGGTTTCTCAATTCTCACCCTGAAGGTCCAATGCACTGGAGAGTTAAGCTCTAACCCTAATCAAACACACCTGAGCATGTTAATCACAGGTATTAGTTTAATTAGGGTTGGAGCTAAACTCTGCAGTGCATTGGATCTCCAGGATAAGATTTGAGAAACCCTGCTCTACAACCAATCTGATTGGCTGAGAAGTGCTTGTTATATGCATCAAGTATACCTGCGTTCCACATGCTATTTCGCCAGATTTCATTTCCTTCAGGAAGGAAAGCGTTGTACTTTCTGTGCCCTAACGTGTTCTCAGCCACCTTTAGAGCAGTGTGAACTCCTGTCGGATGAGCCACCGACGCTGCATTGAACTGCGCAAGAGGTTCATCACAGCGGATGATATGCATAAGTTTTATGCATATATGCATAGATAAGATATGCAACAGTCATTTCATACTTGAATCGCCAAGGAGGTCTATCCTCTCATTTCTTATGCAAGCCTGTGAGAAGTATTCTTCTGTGGGCTCAGACCAAGTCTGTCAATCAGAGCAGTTCATGTCCTGGGCCATATGAACTTAGAGGCGGACCTGTTGTCGAGACAGACACTGGGAGATGGAGAATGGAGACTGGATCCTCAGCTGGTAACTCTCATATGGGAAATTTTTGAAAGGCAGGACGCTCCAGCCCATGATTGGCCCAGAGCCAAACTATCCAGAGTGCGTCTGCGCGTCTTTTAAACGGAAGTTGTTTCATAGCTGGTGTGAGCAATGTAAGCTGAATCCAGTCTACTGCCCTGTTGGTTCAGTCTTGGAATTGGTCGTTTCACAGATGGAGTAACCTCGGCCACCCTTAAGGTATATATGTGGACAAATGTGAGAAAATTTGACGTTTTGTTTATTAACCAGGGACCCCTAGATGCAAAATATCAGCATATTTCATATAAATATTTGTATTTATGAAATATCAACGTTTTGACACACATGGATTTTCCCATAGAACAAAATGCAAACATATTTCAGCATATAACTCAAAATTGGACAAACTAATTATGCATTAATTATGATTATAGTTGTGCACAAACACATCCTACCCATGAGCCAAAAGGTTACACATATAATGTTGCTCCTGTAACGCTTAAATCTACACAATAAGAAGATTTAAATAACAATCGAATTAAATATATAATTTAGTAAAAGTTAAAAAAAAAGACTACTAAGTTTATTTGGTCTAAGTAATGGCAAGTAGTGTAATGTGAAAAAGAATTGCTGTAAATATTTAAGAACATATTATTGTAAATATTGACTCCTCGCAGATCCGCACGCGCATCTATTTTGTCTGCGCATGCGCCAATCACATGTTGCTGTGTTGTTATTGCCAGCGCCGTACAGTCAGAGTCAGTGAAGGGCAGAAAGCGGCAGGATTAACGTTAGACTCGGACTGCATGGCAGGATGACATGCTCAGATAACACGACGGCACACGCACCACCCATTAAAAGCAACTGTCTCACGCGTGCGTTAAAGCTGTCGACGTCGCGTTGCGTGAAGACGTTCAGTCGCGTTTAGTGCGCCGCGGAGATGGACGCGCATCTGTGGGATCAGCTCCAGGCGGGCAGCTCGGAGGTGGACTGGTGTGAGGGGAATTATCTCATCTATCCTGGAATAGCGGAGTTTTATAACACGGTGCGTCACTCTTCTTTGTTTAGCGGCACTGTTACATTGTGTCACGCGCGCGTGAGCGCTGTAAACTTTAGGATGCGCTTTTCTCACACAATAAAAAGATTTCTGTCTCTTTTCAGATAAGCAACGTGCTGTTTTTCGTCTTGCCTCCGATCCTGATGTGTTTGTTTCGTCAGTACGCCACGCACTTCAACAGTGGCATCTATCTCATATGGACTCTGCTGGTGGTTGTTGGTAAGTTTCTGGCTCCTCTCTCCGGCTGTTGTTTGACTGACCCGCGGTAACTTCTTGCACAATATGCCAGAGGTCATGTTTTTCAGAACATTAGGAGGGTGGCAGTTTTGTGAAATCCACTCTTCCTCCTTTTTGGGAATATTGCTGGTCTGCAGGAAATAGCTGAGCTGAGCAGGAAGGGCCACTGAAGGAAATACGTTATCACAGTAGAAAAATTAATGCTAGTTGGGAGAAACTCTTTATTATGTGAAGCCTACAGTCAGAGCCATTCTGGTATTCAGTATTATGGAACAATATATATATATCTGTGTGTGTGGGTCAAAGACGTTAAGATGTCTGCATCAAAAGAAATTTGCAAAAGTGATTTTATGCCCATAGAAAGCAAATTAAATGTTTAAAATGTGTACTTTTAAGGTTTCAAATAAGAAAATGTCAAATAACGTTGCATTGTCATTAACTGTAACACAATGCTTAAGTAAAAATTCAAACAACATGCTTATTCTGACTTGTACATATCAAAATATATAAAAGAATAAGGAAGCATGTTAAGTTTTATTGTGTTTTACATGAGTAAAAAAATCCTACTGACTATTGGACAAAACCTAGTATAGTAGCAAATTTAAAAACAACAAGATTGTTACGCTGAATGACAGTTTAGTGGGTAAATTTAGTAAATCAGGTATATATATATATTTATATATATATATATATATATATATATATAATATAAATTTATACTTGTGTTTTATTATTTATTATATAATTAACACATAATAAAATTATATATTTTATTTTTAAAAAATATATTAAAATATATTTTAAAATATATATTTAATTTTTATATATATATATAAATTAAATATATATTTTAATATATATTTTTAAAATAAAATATGACCACTATAGCACTAAACCAGTATATATTAGGGCTGCAAAATGATTGATTGCATTCAAAAATAAAAGTTTATGTTCACATACTATAAGTCTTTAATTAATTTATTTATCTGTAATTTATTGCTACCTTTTTTGCGCCACAGAATTTATTTATTTATTTAATTATTTTGGAAAATCAAGTATATAATGAAATGTTCCTACCGGACAGGTTCCACAGGTACCGGTGTCTTGAGAAATCACACCTGCTTCTGGAAACACAAACAAGGGCGTGACCAGCCAATCAGAAGCACTCTCTGCCTGTCAATCATTACATTCAGAGCTACTGACATTGTGTTGCCTCTGCTCTGAATAGCCAAACGTTTCATGGCCCAGGTCTAAAAATGACCTTAACTAGGGGTTAAAAAGACATTAATCTTGGCTTGAGGACAGCAATGAAAAGCTTTCTCTCATTCACTGGATCCTTTGGTTTAGTTTACACTAGTTCTCACTTACTCATCCGTGAGATGTGTTAATATTCACATGACCCAAGTGCATTCACAAACGAAGCTTAAACAATGTCCCTCTCAGTTTTAGGTTTAGCAAAGCTGCTGTTCTCACATCGGTGTCGCCTTCAGTGCTTTGTGACAAACAGAGCTGGGCTTTTTTAAGCTTCTGTGGACAATGTGGGGCATGTTTATTCCTTCTCCTTCTTGAACAGCGAAGGTTAAGGCAATGGAGATTGTGCAAAAGTATGACTTCTACCCAACAAACCGCTGGTGTATTTAAAGCTCGGTGCGGAGCAGCATGGGAAAGTCGCCAGCTCAGCACAAACGCCGCTCTGTACAAATGTCTTCTGAGGTTTTCCGCTCTAAAGGAAGCTGCTGACTTAATTAATCCGGGTGGGATTTTGAGAGTGAAAATCCTCTGTGGCATCATATAATACAGTGAGTTTAGTCAAAGGATTAGACGCAGACAGAGCTGAATTCATTCACCATGGACCTCGAGGTGATGCAGCGCTGTTCGTGGTGATGGATGCATGCTTTAACAACAGTTTGAAGACTTACAGTAAACTGGGATATAATTAGCAATAGTGTGAATACATGGTGTCTCAGATATTAGCACAAGAAATACAATCTTCTGCGAATGCATTTCAGAGTAGTTTAACCAACTAGACTCAAGAAACGGTCTGTGCTGAAATAATACCTGTTTTTCTCCTGGTTTATCATGCTCCTGTCATGCAGTCGTGATAGTAAAGCTATTATTAGATGGTAAAGTTATTATTCATGTTCGTGACTCATGCCTCAAATGTGCTGAGGCGCAATACTTGGTGATTTGTTGCTCTAGAAAACACAGCTGATAATTTCAGGCCTCTTGTGGTTGGGTTCGGTCAAACCAGCAAAACATGGTGTATGATTTATTTATTTTTTTTAAGTACAGTGAGTGTAAACCAAATTTCATTTGGTTATTTGATTTTTTTTTTTATTATTATTTTTTTTTTAATTTGTACATTTTATCCCAGATATTTTACCAGCTTTTGATTTTTTTTTAATCTTCTTAAAGCCCTGGTTTAAAAAATGTATATTTTGTCATTTAGTCACAAATGTGAATTCTTTATAATATTATTTAAAGATGTTTCTTATGTTTATCAAGGCTACATTTATTTTATCAAACATACAGGAAAAAATATAACATTGTGAAATATTATTAATAAAAATTTTCTATTTTAATATACATAAAAGGTTATCTAATTTGTTCCTGTGATGCAAAGCTGAATTTTGTGTCACATGATCCTATAGAAACCTACTATACAAAAAGTTTGGGGTCAGTAAATTTTTATTCTTTTTTTTTTTTGTGAAAGAAATTAAAACTGAATCAGATGTGATGTGTTATATTGTGATGGCCATGGTTTATATTGTTTGAACAGATTTTTAATAAATGTTGTTCTTTATAACTTTTTATTCATCAAAGAGTCCTGAAAAGAAGTATTGCAGTTTCCAAAAAAATATTTGCCATCACGACTTTGCCAACACTGATAACTGTAATAATAAATCAGCACATTAGACTGGAGTGATGGCTGATGGGAATTCAGCTTTGCGTCACAGAAATACATTATATTTTAAAGTAATGGAAAATATTTCACAGTTTAACTTTTTTCCCTGTATTTTCCATCAAATAAATGCAGCCTTGTTGAACATAAGAAACCACTTTGAAAAATATCAAAAAAATTTCCTAACTTTTGACTGGTAGTGTGTGTGTATATACCGTGTATATATATATATATATATATATATATAATAGATAGATAGAAAATGCTGTCCAGTTGATCCAAATTGGTTTCATTTTGCCCAAAAAACAACAATTTAAAGAAAACCACAAAATAAATATAATGAAATATCTAAGACTTTCAACAATAAAAAGAAGTGTGAGAAACTCATAACACAAAAGGCGAAGGCTATTGAGTGTGTGAATAGTTACTACAGGTAGTCATAACAAAATCATTTAACGCAAAGTGAGGGCTCGTTAGGAGTTCATAACTTCTGTTTTTCTCACCCGTGATCCTGCTCTTCTGCTTCAGGTATCGGCTCCACTTACTTCCACGCGACGCTGAGCTTCCTGGGACAGATGCTGGACGAGCTGGCCATCCTCTGGGTGCTCATGTGTGCCATCGGCATGTGGTTTCCCAAGAGATACCTGCCCAAGATATTCCGCAGAGACCGGTGCGTATCGCTGACCCAACTCAACACAAACTATCACACTTTACTAAATTGTGTCTTAAGTTCATCTAATGAAAAAAGTCTGTCTAATGAAAGATCAACTAAAGATTATTTAGCATTTAGCGATGCTAATCCCCTTTAGAAGTCCTTTTTCTTTTAGGTTTATATTCATTTTCAATGCTTTACATGTATTTTCAAAGGATCAACAAATGGAAAATCAGTACAAATATGAATCCATATGACAGCAGCAGCAGTATAGATTAAGCCAATCAAATGTAAAACAATTCTAATATTTGAATAATGGTTAACATATGTTTTCAAGCTGCAATGCATGCTGGGAACTTGTGCAGTTGTTTGTTCAGATGACTCAACTGGACACTTTCTGTGTCAAAATAAGAAACAAAACCTTTGCTAGTGACATTTTTTTAGAGTATTTTCATTCGCTTCACACAGAATAATAAACTGACTTCTACTTAAATGCTTAGTTCAGGCTACTTTGTTACATTTGCTAGCAGAACTTTTACATTACAAATTAAAAAGTTTTAATATTGTCCAAAACCTCACTTTTGGAGGGCAGTGTATATAATACAAATTATATGAATATAAATAAATAAATACTACTGCTGTCAAAATATCCAAAATAAAAGTTTCCGTTTACATAATATGTGTGTATACTGTGTATATGTATTACGATTATATAAATACAAACACATGCATGCATATATTTAAGAAAAATATGTTGTTTATATATTAAATGTATTTATATATAATGTAAATATTTTCAAAATATATACTGTATGTGTGTGTGTTTTTATATATGCATAATAAATATACACAGCACACACACACACATATATACTGTGCAAGCAAAATGTTTTATTTTGTATGTTAATCATTTGACAGCACTAAGTTGTATTTTTTACACAATCAAATGAATGCGGACCAAAATGTACTTGTGGATACTGATGCTGGACAATGCGCTCCTCATCTTAGATCGAGGTTCAAGATGGTCATCGGCGTCCTCTCAGGGATCACCACCTGTCTGGCCTTCATAAAGCCAGCCATAAACTCCATTTCTCTCATGACGCTGGGCATCCCGTGCACCGCTCTCCTCATCACCGAGCTCAAGAGGTCAGAGCTTCTGTACAAACACATGCACTCCAGTCCTCTAGTGCTTATCACATTACATATTTATTCCTGTGCGAGTTTGATTCAGATCACAGCGACAGCTCGCTCTATATAGATGGACAGCTCTATTTATGATCTACAGGATACCTTAGGTTTCCAACCTCAGAGTAGAGCTGAGCTGTGCCTAAAGCGAACTTATCTCTCATGTTTGGTGTGGCTTGATGAGGAGAGGTGTACTTTAAAAAAGAGTGCTAATTATGGAAATAATATACTTTAAAAAGAATATACTCAAGTGCAGACCGAATGTAATGGTGTTGTTTTTTAGATACTTAAATACAGTTCAGTGAAATGTATTATAGTTTAAGTAATATTACATTCAATTAGAGTGCTTTTGACCCACTTAAGTAGGACCTTTAATGTAATTGTCTTTGAAATATGGTTAAAATGCACTGACAGGCATTTAAGGTAAACTAAAATATACTTTAATTGAATGTCAATATATTTGTAATTACACATTTGTAATGATCAAGTTGTAATATTGTTTATTTAAAACTTAAATACTGTGTCGAAAAAAACACACTACATGTTAAAATTATAATCAACTACTTTATGTGCTTTCGTATTTTAGTCAAAACATTAAAATAAATGCACTTCTTTAAAAATATTACAAAAACATGATGATTAAGAATGTAGATAAATGCAAAGTAAAATTTGGTAACACTTTATTTTAAGGTATTGTTCTTAAACGTTATAATAACAATAAATTATGCATGATAAATGTATAAATACACTGTAACAGGGACACCTTAAAATAAAGTGTTAACCTGAAATGTAATTGTGTACTTTATGAAAGTGTGTTAAGAAACCATCATAAGTCACTAAAGCGGCCTTTATTACATTAATATTATATTAACTACAAGTACAGTTTGTGTACTTCCATAGTTATAATCATGGCCAAAATTGTTGGCACCCCTGAAATAAAAGTATTTCTCAGAGAAAAGTATTGGATTAACACATGTTTTGCTATACACATGTTTATTCCCTTTGTGTGCATTGGAACAAGCCCAAAAAAATGGAGGAAAAAAGCTAATTTGATATAATAAACTCTAAAAATGGGGTGGACAAAATTATTGGCACCCTTTCAAAATTGTAGATAAATAAGATTGTTTCAAGCGTGTGATGCTCCTTTAAACTCACCTGGGGTGAGGTAACGGGTGTGGGCGATATAAAAATTACAAATGAAAGCAGATAAAGCAGAGAGTCTTTGCATTGTGTGTCTGTGTTGTGCCACACTAAGCATGGACAACAGAAAGAGGAGAACTGTCTGAGCACTCGAGAACCAAAACTGTGGAAAAATATCAACAATCTCAAGGTTACAAGTCCATCTCCAGAGATCTAGACATAGCCTTTGTACACAGTGCGCAACATTATCAAGAAATTTGCAACCCATGGCACTGCAGCTAATCTCCCTGGGCGTGGACTAAAGAGAAAAACAGATGAAAGGTTGCAATGCAGGATAGTCCGGATGGTGCATGAGCGGCCCCAAACAAGTTCCAAAGAAATTCAACCTGTCCTCAGTGTCAGCGTGAACTATCCGTCATTTAAATGAAATGAAAGCTATGGCAGGAGACCCAGGGGGACCCCACTGCTGACATAGAGACATTAAAAAACAAGACTACATTTTGCCAAAATGTACTTGAGGAAGCCAAAATCCTTCTGTGTGGACAGATCAGACCAAAATAGAGCTTTTTGGTAAAGCACATCATTCTACTGTTTACCGAAAACAGAATGAGGCCTACAAAGAAGAAAACTCAGTACCTACAGTAAAATATGGAGGAGGTTCAAAGATGTTTTGGGGTTGTTTTGTTGCCTCTGGCACTGGTTGCCTTGACTTGTGTGCAAGGCATCATGAAATTTGAGGATTACCAAAGGATTTTGGGTCGCAGTGTAGGGCCCAGTGTTAGAAAGCTGGGTTTACGTCCGAGATCTTGGGTCTTCCAGCTGGACAATGACCCCAAACATACTTTAAAAAGCACCCAGAGATGGATGGTAACAACGCGCTGGCAAGCAATGAGTCCAGATCTAAACCACATTGAACACCTGTGGAGAGATCCTAAAATTGCTGTTGGGAAAAGACGCCCTTCCAATATGAGAGACCTGGAGCAGTTTGGAAAGGAAAAGTGGGCCAAAATTCTGGTTGAGAGGTGTAAGAAGCTTATTGATGGTTATAGGAAGCCAATGATTTCAGTTATTTTTTCCAAAGGGTGTGCAACCAAATATTAAGTTAAGGGTGCCAATAATTTTGTCCAGCCCATTTTTGGAGTTTTTGTGTGACATTATGTCAAATTAGCTTTTTCCCCTCCCTTTTTTTGTTTTGTTCCAACACACACAAAGAGAATGTTTGGATTTCCTGGAAGTTTTGGATTTCAGGGGTGCCAATAATTTTGGCCATTACTGTATAATTGTCAATTAAGCTCATGTTATTTACTGATGGATAAGCCTTACTTTCAAGAAACTCTTGTAAGTAGTTTTAAGACGAGTAAAGTAAACTAAGCAGACTGAAGCACAACACATCTCGAGTCAGTGTGACATTCGCTCTCTAGCACACATGCTTGAAGTCCCTTGAGCTGTCCAGAGGTGCGTCGAGTTCATTTGTTTGCTCCGTAGATGAAGAAACGGCTTATCAGAGACTTCCTGGAAACAAGACGCAGCTGTGGTTTTCCTGATAGTGTTCAGTTAGATGAGCTTAATCTTACAGAAAACCATGTGTGTTTGAGTTTGTTGTTTGATTATTTACAACAGATCACTGTGTGCTTAGCAGGAACTACCTCAGACTAACACGTGACTAACAACCCTTGAGCACAGTGTTAAACTTAACTCTGTTTACAGGAAGTAATAAGGATGTGCGTGTGTGTATATTTTCACATGTACAATATGTGTGTGTGTGAATGAATGCTTGTTATGTTTAAGATTGTTATTAATGTTCAGCAAAGAAAAGAAAAAAAGAAGAAAACTTACAGGAAGGATGTTTCCATGCAATAATAATGTGTAATAACAAAAAGTTACATTTTAATAGAAATGACATTAAAGTATGTTGTAGTTTATTATAAATTACTATAAAAAGTACTTTAAACGTATTTCAAAAAGACAATAGAGTAAATATGAAATAACATAGAGATGTACTTCAGTCCTACTAACTCTAAAGCTCAGCGAATTACATTTAATATATATTTAAACTATGAAGCGTTTAGATTTCATTGGAATAAGCTTTGCAATTAGGTGCAATCGCTAAGAAGCTGATGCACTTCCTGTTCACAAGGAACTGACAAATTACAAACGCCTTGAGAGCAAAACAGTATCAGCTGTAGTGTTTCTCTCTGTTTCCTGCTCTGCTAGTACTTTTTGTTTACCCAACACAGCATCCACGTCATTGTTTTCATCACTCAAATGACTTGACATTGACAAGTTTTCAATGGGTACTAATCAGTAGTGTTAATGTATTCAT
>JAUCMS010000127.1:29544920-29555054 GCA_032357445.1 Enteromius radiatus | reverse complement strand
TATTTATTTTTATTTTTTTACATTTATTCATTTTTATTTTACTTGCTGCACAAGGCAATGTTTCTGATTGAATTACTTTTTTTTATTAAGTTTTATCCAAGTAATATTTATATAAAATAATAATATTATAATTTGTAGTTTAGTACTTCAAATGTTGACTACTGTATGTAGTATTTATAATCATTAAATACATTTCTAAAGGTGTTGCTGATATGAATTTTTCACTTGATGCTGGTAACAATGCTGGTAAAAATAATCCATGCATTAAAAAAAAGCAAAACAAAAGTTCAGAAACCAATAACACAGGCAAAACGTATTGAACAAATGATGAAAGGTTTAAAGAGCCAAAACACCAGCTGAAGTCTATCAGTAATTAGAAAGCCATCCCTCGTCAGTGGAAATTAATATTAGCTGCTTCAGTCCCAATTGATGGCCTATAAAAAGATGTCTTATTACCAATGTGTCACACAAGAAGTATTTCATGATGGGCCCTCTCAAGACGTTTGCGACCTTATTCTTGCAAAACATACCGATGGCACAGGATTTCTGTTCTTCTGAATGATCCAGTGAGCCCTGTTGGGCCATAATCACAACATCATTTCATTAGAAACCGGCCACGACCAGGTTCTCCTCACAAGATTTCTGACAGAGGAGTGAGAAGAATTATCAGAAGTGTCCGAGAGCCTAGGCTCATATAAGGATAAGAGTTATCTTACAATTACAGCTGCAGTGAAAACTATGTCCCTCATGATGTTTTGGCCGATACCGATACAAATATTTGTTGATTTTAAAATCCGATATTCTGATCTATCGGCCGATATTTTTTATTTCAGAAACGCGCAACAAAACATTAACAGATTTCCCTAACGTTAGTTATTTGTAGTTATTTATGAGTTTTAACGATAGTCACAAATTTAGTCATGTTTATTTGAGTTAAGAGAACTGATGGGGATGTTTTTTTTTAATTGTTATTCAAGCAATGTATGTCTCGTGACCCTCTCACCATGAACACACTTCAGCGATGATGTCACTCGTGGATAACTGCTTCTCTCTGCTGGACTCTGTCTGGATCAGCAGGTGTCAGGATGTGTGGCGCGTTATACACGAGTGTTACCAACAGGGTAGCATGGACTCACAAACATCAGTTTTAGCCAGAGGTACCTTGCTTGAGATAAAAATGAACATCGAAATCAATTTCACGAGTACTCGGACACATTGTTTTTCTTTTTCTGAAGCATAAACCCCATAAAAACAATGCGTGCTTCGGGTCTTCCAATGTTTCTCTGAAACCTATAGATGTACCGACATCTGGTGAAAATAACATGTTAACAGCACCTTTAAAAATGGTGACGTGTTCGAGATGATGTGGGCGCTCATGGCTGTGTGAGAAACATTCATCTGGTCTCTGCTGTGTTTGTTTACTGCTATAACGGGACAGATTGGGCTTCTCTGTGTGGGCAGGTGGGTGAACATGATCACATTACAGTTATCTCATGTCTGTTGGACGTCTATCCTGATGAGCTGGATATAATCGCAATGAAAGCAGCAGCACACAGTCTCGCCTCACAAGCCGTGCTGT
The DNA here is from genome assembly GCA_032357445.1 of Enteromius radiatus. Lineage (NCBI taxonomy): Eukaryota > Metazoa > Chordata > Actinopteri > Cypriniformes > Cyprinidae > Enteromius > Enteromius radiatus. Next base: position 29,553,475 of record JAUCMS010000127.1, on the reverse strand, counting down.
TTGATTGGTCGTGTGAATGATGATGATGATGATGTGCGTGTTATTGTAGTATTGCAGCATTGAGATCAGGATTTCGAAACTAAAAATGATTGATGTTACTTAAATTGAAATAAAGTAAATGTTAATTGAAAATATAAAATTTAAATTTAGATTAATGTGATGATAAACACAAAACAAAACTAGATAGCATTTCAATTATAATGATTTAGTAACATTATTTTTAGAGTTCATTTTTATTTTCAGTTTTATTGTCTAGTTATTAGAGAAAATGTTAGTTATTAGAACTAATAGCTAATTATTAGATTAAATAAAATATAAAGAAAATTATGCTTTTATTTAAATTCTTTTATTTAAAGTAAAAAATATTTATTTATTTATTTTGAATGACCCTGTTGTGTCCCAGAGTGTATGAACAGGCCAAACACGTGATGAGTTTGTGTGTGTTTCTGTAGGTGTGATAACCTGCGTGTGTTTAAGCTGGGTCTGCTCTCGGGTCTGTGGTGGACCTTAGCGCTCGTCTGCTGGATCAGCGATCGCATTTTCTGTGAGATGTGGTCATCTGTCAACTTCCCGTATCTACACTGTGCCTGGTAATCACGTGCACTCAGCATACACTAGCGCTAATCAACAGGCAGCATTCACAACACATTGCTTTTAATACAACACCCTTTCAGTGTGCAACGTACTGGGCAGGGCTTCCCAAACTGACAAAATTGCTAAAGCGAAGAAAAACATAATAAAAACATGAAAACATTCTAGTAAAATAGTGAGGGGAAAAATATATCTGTAGCCATTCATCTAAAGTACAACTTTTTGTTTAGTTTAAAACTAATTGGGCTAAAACTGACAAATAAAAATTCATGTAAGAAATTACACAAGCTCACAAAAAAAGTCCTAAAACATTTACTAATATAAACTTTAACATTAAAAAATAAAACGGGCAGTATAAAAATAAAATCTTATCTTAACTTAATATTGCAGGGGTATATTGAAGCATTTTATATTTTTAGTGCAGGATATATTTTATGGGATTCAGCTCAAATAAGTTGTAAATTTCTGCTGTAGAAGTACTTTTAATAAAACTGTAGTATTATTTAATGGTTTTTTTTTTCATCTCGAAGTATCATTTTAGTACTTTTCTTTCAATTATTTTAATACTTTTTCCACATAATTTTCCAAAAATTGGAAATTCTGAAAGGTTAAAAATTGAATTAGAAACATATTACTGCACAGAGTTTCTCTATATTCACATGTGTATGCTAATATCCATTGCAAAAATGTAAAACTTATATTATTTGCTTTCTCTGTGTGTTCAGGCATATCCTCATCTGCCTGGCGTCCTACCTGGGATGTGTGTGTTTTGCTTATTTTGATGCAGCGTCTGAGGCTCCGGAGCAGGGGCCCGTTGTCAAGTTCTGGCCCAGCGAGAAATGGGCTTTTATCGGGGTGCCGTACGTCACTCTCCTGTGTGTGCACAGAAAGCCCTCTATTAAGGTGACTTAGTTCTGTGCTGACTGAGGTATCTGACTACACTTCAATGCACTTTGTCATGGACTTTCACACAAAGGAGAATCCTGGTTATGCGTGTGGAATTTGTTTTCGGGGAAGGATGATGGTCAATCAGTGTTATTGGGGGGGGATGTGTGATGCGGGATATTTCGTGGTATTACGTTACATGGTGGTTCACTAAAAAGTGTGGAATAATTAGGATTTTTACATGTTTTGGAAAGAAGTCTCTTATTTGATCAAAAATGCAGCAAAAACAGTAATATTGTGAAATATTATTGCTTAATATCTTTGTGTAAAGCATGATGCACTAGCGTTTAAAGTTTAGGGCAATTAAAAAAAACAAAAAAATGTTTTATATATATATAAATACACACTCATGCACTATATATTTTAAAAAGATTAACATGTTTATATTTATATAATTTATATTATATATAAAAATATTTAATATATATATATATTTTTTTTTTTTTATTGCCCTAAACATTTATAATAATAAATATACACAGAACACACACACACATATATATTATATAAACAAAAATGTTTAATTTGGATGCGATTAATCATTTGGCAGCACTAGCAAGGATGCATTAAATGACAATAACAACAGTATTATCCTTGTGAACTTCCTATTCATCAAAGAATCACGGAAAAGCACCAATAATAACTGATAATTAACTGAGCGGTAAATCAGCATATTAAAATGATTTCTGAAGGATCGTGTGACACTGAAGACTGCAGTAAAGATGCTGAAAATTCATCTTTGATCTCATACAAAAATTACTGTTAACAATATATTTAAACTGTAATAAACTTTATGATCAAGCATAAGGCACTCAGAGACTCTGAATAATCTTAATTATTCCAAACTTTTGCTATAAAGCAATAAAGGAAGAGGACTTTCTACATGTCCACACCAGCAGTTAAACCTGAAATGAAATGTGAGGATATTGTTTATTTGTACATTCAAATTGTGATTTAATCTTCACCTGTGATGGGGCAGCTCAGCCACAGATCAGTGTTATACGACTATGTTAACACAAAGCATGTTATTTCACAGTAGTACTACTAGTTGCCTTTGTTGACAACAGTTTAAAATGAAAAGGTGCACCAAGTGATTTGTTTCAGTGACTGGCTTTATACTGACACCTGCTGGTCTGAACACAGCCAAGGTTTCCACTGTTTGCATGCATTTACTCCATAAAATACATTTAATAATTTTCTTATTTTGATATGCAGGATCTCAAGTGAAGGTACATCATTTTAAGTACTATTGGTTTATTTGAAGTGGGTGCACACTCAATCATCTCCACCATCAGGGAAAAACATTGAGGCTAATTACCTCTATACTGAGTTATGATGTCGATATTTAATGCAACGTATACTGGATGCTAGATATTCTACACTATGTTGCACTACTGTGAAATGAATGCAGTGCATTGGATGCTGAACTGAATGTACAGGGAGTCTCCCTTGAGCTCGTCCTTGCTTTTCTGAATGTGTTCACACAAAAATGTTTATATCTAGATATACATAACCTAATGCGGTCTCAATTTCTCCTTTATTTCTACACTTAGAAGGCTTTTTGAAGGTTCTGTCTTCATTTGTTAAAAAACTGATTGTTTGATCGTTGCAACAGAGAGCAAAGATTTATCTGAATACCACGAACCTTACGTACAGTATGCAATAAAAGCACAGATTCAGCTACACCAATGACACGTTCATGCTGCTTTCCTCCGATGCCACAAAATTGTATCCGTATTTTCGAGAAACTGAACACCTAAGTATCTTAATGCTTCGCCACTAACGCAGTGTGATTTTTGTACTTCTTGCTCATGCAATGCACAATATGTACTGTAAGCCAATGCAATGGCTATAACATATGTGTGTGTGTGTGTGTGTGCTTGTTTATGCTACATTGTGGGGACACAAAGATAGTAAAACATGCCATTCCCCACGAGGGAAGAAAATTATTAAAAATAGCAATTGTTACTCGGGAAGTGTATCAATGCAAACCATTTTTCTGTTAGGGGTAGGTTTAGGGGATACAGAAAGTATTGTTTTTATAAAAGTAATAGAAGTCTATAGGAAGTCCCCACAATTTACAGAAACAAACAAACGTGTGTGTGTGTGTGTGTGTGTGTGTTCGGTCTCTGTTTCCCGGACCCAGATGCAACACAGGGACCAAGTATACAAAGACTATTTATTTTGTGACTTGTAACCGATTAATCATTTTGTTACCACTAAATAATTGTTTTGTAACCAAATGAGCTGGATTGTATTTTTACACCTTATTTAATAAAAAAAACATGCTGCAAATTAACATGTTTGAACGGTGCATGTCTTTCTTGTGCTTAACCTTTCTAAATGCATTGATACTGTGGAAGAGAGATGACGTTGTTGTGAATGGCTGCATAGAATCGGTTTATATTTATATTAGACATTTTTGAGCCTGTCCTGTTGCATAACATGCCTAACTCGCCAACGACCTATTTAAGCAATATTTGTAATACGTGAAGTTTATATACATTGTCAACATGCATACTTTTTTAAAAGAACAGTTCACCTTAAGCAGCCAGAAGAATCCAAAACAAATTTATTGGTTAATGGAGCAACAGGAAATGGACTTTATCACTAAAGGAAGCAAAATAATGGATTACGGACTTGCATTTTGGCCAGAAGCAGCAGTTTAAAGGTGTCTTAATGAAGGATTGTTAACTGATGGACTGGACTGGTTTGGATTATTGTGATGTTTTTAAATCAGCAGTTTGGACTCGGCACCCATTCACTGCAGAGCAAGTGATGCAATGCTACATTTCTCCCAATCTGATGAAGAAACAAACTCATCTACTTTTTGGATAACCTAAGAATAGGTAAAGTTTCAAGCAATTTCCCCCCCCCCACTATTTTTGGGTGAACTACTCCTTAAGTGTATAGGCAAAATCTTTACACATTGAAATATTAAAACTCACAAACACCGCATACGGGCCAGAAAAGTTTAATATTTTTCAGCTGCCATATAAAACATGCAATGTCTTAGAATTTGTATTTTGTAGTACAATAAGATGCATGTGCAGAACATAAAATTCCAATAAGACGTATACATAAAAATAAAGTGCACCGTGCTGTTGTAACAATAGAAATTTCAAACTTTTCCAAAAATAAAAAAGCACCAAAAACTAAACCAACTGCTACATTATGATGATAACGCATGAAAGAGGATGAAGCATTATGAGGATGATTTTCTCTGAAGTCTCTCCCACACGCCGGCTCTGTGTTCAGCGCTCAGGTAGGGCTCGAGGAGCGTCTCGAAGCTCTCCGCTCTTCTTCTGAAACGCTGGCGGTCTCTGGCCATCTGCATCCAGCAGGAGCCATCCCTTGCGGCCCAGCTGTCGAAACTCCACTCCAGAGGGTGCACGGTCACCTGATCACTGAAACACACCTGCAGTAGCATAAAACACAGGCCTGTTATCAGAGGAGCACACACCAGAGTTTCTGTTCAAACCCTGACCTCACGAATGCTAGTCATGAGAATACAAGCTGCCCTCAGCTGTTGTCATGAGAAAATGATTAAGTGTTTTCAGTCTGATTATATCAACTCTAATCTGCTGACTAAACGGTCAAGCATTTCCTCACTTCCTCTTATTTCTGGCCTGTTGCTCAATCTTACATCACTTTTTCAAAGAATTCTGTATAAACAAACATATTTACCTTCTTGGCGCCCTCCTTTGAGTCTGGTTTTGGCTCACACTCTTCTGGTCTTGTGGCTGGAGGAGGTTGAGTTTGCTGGCTTTGCGGTGTGTTTGTTCTGGAGCTGATGGAGGAGCAGAAGCTCAGAGGGTTGTAGGGGTCGCCTCTGTTGAGAAACGATTCCCAAAGCTTAAGACTCTCTGCTGATGCCTCAGTGTCTTCATCTTCCTCATCTGACCATTCAGAATCCTCGTCCTCTGGCTCACGGTCCTCCTCGTCCTCATTGGTTTCTTCATCAGACTCCCATTCAGAGAGCCTGGCTTCATCCTCTTCTTCTTCATCCGAGTCGATCACTGACGATTCCCGCTCATCATCATCAAGCTCCATAACGACCTTCATCTCTGGAGCTCTGATTTCGCTTCCAGGCCTCTCCAAGGCCTCCACGCCGCTCATCTTCTTCACCTCGCCGGTCATGGCCATGTCTTTCCCCACAGACATCTTGGAGCTGAGGAGCTCGGTCACACTCATACAGAAGCTCATGACTCTCCGGAGGACTCTCCACAGACGGACTCTGATCTTCATGATGGACGTTCTGAGAAAATGAGTGAGAGACAGCTCTTCACTGGCTCCCGGTGAATCAGTCGAAGGCTCAGGACTCATCTTGGATTGTATGAGCATAGCTTCCTGAGGTAAAGCACACTGATACAGCAGTGGGTGATGTGGAGAAATGGTGAATGGTGCCATAAGCACACTCAATCTGTAATAAAAGGAAAAAGAAATGCTGTTAAAAACTAAATCTGTATTTTTATTATATGTGATCCTGGAGCACAAAAACAGCCAAAAATACATTGCATGGGTCAAAATTCAATTAGGCCAAAAATCATTAGGATATTAAGTAAAGATCATGTTCCATGAAGATATTTTGTCAATTAACAATTTAGAAAAGTTTGTTTAACGTTATATTTTAAATGGGGTAACCTGTAACCTATTCCGTTTAGGTTAAATTTTATTTTATGGTGTCTTCGTTACAATATAATTATATGTTCAAGTACGGAGTAACCTTAATTACTTAATAAAGGTTTGATTCAGGGTTCCTTATTGTTAGTATAAGTAGGCCTGCATGTAACAAAGACATCTTAAAGTAAAGCGTTACGTACATTTCCAAAGAAACCTTCCCAGCACTCACTATGACGCATACCAATGTGACAAGCCCTGCCTTTTATTATAGGCTGTTGACTAACAACAAAAACACCTAACTTACGGTTACCATGGCATTACCATGTGTGCTGTAAATAGACTTAGATTTTTGGACATATTAACCAGTGTTTAACTAAATTACTTAATGAATTACTTCTACGTCGAATACAAATATTTCAGTTTTCAACACATCTCGATCCGCACATAAAGATATCCTTGCCTTTGTGAGTTTGGTCAGCCTGTCGCTTGGCAGTCGCTCCAGTGAAGGTTTGGCTTTCCAATATTGCTAACGTCCTCAAAAACGCTGTTTAAGCAATAAGACGACTTCAAGTCAGACATATACTCCATGGTCGCTTTGTTCACAAACATGTCGCGCTCGTCTCGTGTTTCATGTATCTCATTCTTCTGTGCTGTAAATAGAAATGCAGCTGTGAGTGACGACGAGCGTTTATATACAATGCGATGACGTTACCATGCGGGGGCGGGACTTGCGTGTGTACGTCTGGGAAATCACGTAGCCGCGTTTCGTTACGTTTCGAGAAAGTCCGGTGGTGGGCGGAGCTTGGTCAAGAGTTGTCTGGTTGAGACCGGATTGCATCATACCCAAATATGGAAAGAGAAACCGTAAACAAAAACAAACAAAAAAAAAAAAAACACATTTTCATTTTAAAGTAAAATTTCCAAAGAAATGGAAAACACTGAAGATGCCAGGTGCATGCGACTATAAAACAACACTTTATTTTCTTGATACCATAAAATATTTTGATAACCTGTATAATCATAAAACATGATAGGTCAAAGTATCGCATGATTAAAATACTGTTGTATTGACAGAGAACAATGCCATATATACACAATATGATATTAGATTAATAATGCAATTTTTAAAAAAAATTGCTAGCATGTTATTTATTTATTTTGCTGAAGTATAATTCAAGACCATAGAACATGAAGGAATACAGAGAAGAAAGAAAATAAAACTGTTATATATGGGCTGTACTGTATCTATCTATCGTTCTATCTATCTATATGCTCAGAAGGGTCAGCTTAGCATCAGCTGATTCATTAAATCTGTTGACCTGTTTTAGACATTTCAATGACGTCCAAGTAAGGAAAGGGTTAACAGGCAATGTGATTATCCCATCTTGTGATCCCGTTTCCAGGCATGAAAGAAGGTATTTTATTTTGTGCAGAAAGGCTCATATATGCAGACGCACTCACCCTCTGCTTCAGTACAGACTCTGCTGGAGCTGCAGACCCTGGTAAGTGTCCTGATTCTGATACAACAACAATCTGCAGTTCTTCTGTCTGTGGGAGAATGTGACTTACACTTTTAAACAAAAACCAAAAAGCATTCTTTTATGGTGTCAGTGTGAAACTATAGTGAGGTTGAATTTAAATGACTGCTCTTTTCTGTTATATCTACCACTAACGTTAGTTTCATATCATGTTTTCTCTTTCAACTCGTGATCTTGACTGTGATGAAAATTTGCATTTTGGGGAAATCCGATGAATACCTCTACAGTTAATTTCTGTCGAAAAATACTTAAAGTGTAATCCAGATTTGAAAAGCACCACCTGATGTTATTTATTTGAATAATAGCCTATTAATAATGTATGAAATTCAGTTGATGTAATGTTACTTTACATGGCTGCAACCATATCAGTTCATTCTGATGGTATACGTCAGAGTCATAATAAGGTTAATATTTTCTGTTTCTTTAGTGCACTCCCCCAAACATCTCTTCTGGGAGTATTCTTGAGCAGGTATGAAATTTGGCGAAAAGGATACAAAACGCAGTAAATACCTAAGTAATAATAATAATTACACGTTTTTACAGTGCACTGACACCAAATACACCTGTAAGAGCCAATTGTGTTTTCTAGAATGCATGATGCAATAATTGATACAATTTACAGAACTTTATTTGGTAAATTTGAGCTTCCAGCAGTAGTGAAGTCATTGATGATGTCACTGATGATGTCACTGATTAAGAAGTTAAAAAGTCCAGTGCTATCAAGGGATTGTCATTCGATGGATTGCAGCTAGAGACGTTGGAAGCAACACAGTTTTTTGACCGAGTTTTGAACGAGCTATACCGAGTTTTACGAGCTAAACGAGTTTATATCGAGTTTATTGTATCTTTGTACTTTTG
>JAUCMS010000127.1:29436415-29447229 GCA_032357445.1 Enteromius radiatus | reverse complement strand
TAACACATATTTAGGAAACATGCCAAGTTAAATAAAAGCAACAACGATACAGCCAGTAATTATGTGTGTTCTGTTTTGGGATGTCTGTTTTTGTTTTGGCCTGTTTGACTCCACCCACTGCCTCTTTACCCAATTGGATTTCAACACCCTTGGTTGCCAGTTGGTAGAAGACAGGTTTTTTCAGCCATGGCAGCTAGCCAATGAACTGGGTCAGAAATAGCAGATTTTTAGCCCACCTAAAAATCTCGGCGTCCATTTAAGTGTTCTAAATGATGAACCAACTCATCAACTTTTCCATGTTCAATGTAGTTAGTTCCGGTTGCGAGTCCTCAATCTGGCAACCTGCATAAGTCTGAGGAAGAGGGTTGGAAGATTTAGAATTTGGACTGCAGTAACTATTTCAGCCAATACTGCACCATTAAAAGCATGGTTTACCCAACAATGAAAATCCTTTCTTTCGTTGACCGTAAGTACTTAGAATGTAGGTGAACAAACAGTATGGCAAAATATAGACAAAAATACAATGTAATTATAATTGAACCAAAACTGAGTACTAATATTGAAATTGAATATGAAAGGTCAATAGGATATTCATTTTTTTGGGGCAACGGTCTATTTTAATTATGTTTACATAAAATAAATTACTACTTAAACTCACACTGACATGCTGACTATTTGTTCTTGTCTCTGTAGTAGCAGATCTTACCTTTTTAATGCGTATTCACTTGGTAATGTGTTTTTAATTGGGTTAATGGAGTTCATACGGACTTGGGCAGTTCAAAGGGTGCACTGCTTCACATTTTAAGTATGTGATTAGACTAATGATCACAGTACTGGAGTTGGCCATTATATTTCACCCGTTTAAAGAATGATGGAATATGCTAAAATCTAGGCCAGGAACATGGTTTTTAAGCTAGTCACATAATAGCTCGGTTAGCTCCTTTTGGTCAGGGAAGTTGAGCAATTTACACTGTTTGTCTAACTTTATCTCTTCCCGATTCCTGCTAATGCTTCGAAACTCTGCGGAAGAAATGCACGACTTGACTTTATAGGCTTTCCGCTAGCAGCAATTAGTTTTAAACCGCGCGATCTTTCAAAAAGAAAAAAAACCCTCGCTGATACGCCGCGGTTATTTGTTCAACTTTGCTCGTTCAAATCAGGCCTAAATTACCACTGATTAAGATTAGTTTTCTCCTTTAGATCTGTGCCAGCTCATTTGCATCTGCAGCATGTAGATTAAAGCAGCCATTTAAAATATTTTCCTCCAGTATTGTATGGCGCCGCTGCAAGAAGCGAGGGATCTCGATTTGGCGTCCTGCTCCAGGTGCAGGCTCTTCTGCTTTGGCACAGCCCAGTGTCCCTCTCTCCCCGGTGCCTTGGCAGCACGGATAGCAGTCCTCCTGACAGCTGCCGCTTCCCAAGGGCTGATGGACTATTAATACTTTGGCTAATTTGATCAATCCATTCAGGTTTGCCTTGTCCTGCTCCGTTGTGGCAGAGCTTTGATTAAGATGCACATGGCCACCGGCGCCATTTTCTGCGCATATTGTGCCCCAGGGAGCGGTTGGGCACGTGCACGGACTACCGTGTCTGGGATATCAGAGCGCTCACGAGCTTTAATGCTTTTATGGGTAAATGATCAGCTATGGCTGCTTAGATACGCAATGAAAGGGTCTCAAGTAAAAGACTTTCAGGGCCTTTCAATGTCGCAGTGCATGTCGTGCTATAGATAAATGCTTTATTACAACAGCCTGAAGTTTTTTCTAGAGATCACTGCTCGACTGTTTACCGTTTATCTCTTTCGTGCTCAAGTCGCAGTGCACACTTTGGCCTGAGGATGGCGGTACTGCATAAGCTTTGACTTCCAAATCAGTAGGACTGTGTCACTTGTCATGAGCGCAGTGTGCTCATGCATGAAGAAAAGACAAAGCTTTGCAGTAAATGCAAAGCATCCTTCATTTGTGTCCCAGTGACTTGTGAAAGAAGGCATTTAGTGAACACTGGTTAATTTTTTTTATTCTTAAAGTGCACGCTTAAGTCTGCATTACAGTATGTGCTTTATAAAACGCATACGAGCTGCTCAGCTCTCTAATTTGCTGTCGACTGGCACGTATTTCTAGATCTCAAGCCACAGTGTTTGTAACGTTCGGCTTCACTTAACTGATCTGTTGTGATTTGCTCCTGGTTATGCATCATTGCGGCTTTCTCATCTCACATTAGCTCTACTACATTGCCATCTGGAATAATAAAGCGTGCGTGTGAGTGTACACGTGCCCTTGTGACTGCCGCTGTTGATAGCACAGCCATAGGGATCTTACCCGAGCACCACGCACGCCATGCACTCCAGCTTTCGTTTTGTCACTCGGTTGACACAACTGACACTTCAAGTGTACCGCATCTAAACCACCCAAGCCTCAACGGTGGTGGTGTTTCCAGAGCGGGGGAATTGATCCAGCAGTTAATGATGTTTGTAAAAGTGGTGCTTGACGGGTAGCTGATCCAAAATCAGCTGATGTGAGGGGAAGTTGGAGGGGAGATTTACACAACTCACTGATTTGGAGCTTATGAAAGCAAATGAAAATGATTATTGTTTATTAACGTGCCCAAATGCTGGTTGATTTTAAAAGAAGAGGTCATACAAAATGAGAATTGTCATCAGTTTGTCGATCCCAACTTTTCTTTTTCTTTTTTCTTCTGAACATAAAGATATTGTTTAAACCTTTTAAGTCAGTGGGGTCTAAAAAACACTGGACCCTAATGGCGTTTGCTCTGTGGACAAAAACAGTTGAAACCTCCTTAAAAATATGTTCTAGTTTTTATTTGGTGGCTTTTGGGTCCAAATGGAAATCCTGAGGAAATATCTTGCCTTTCTAGGCTAAACTTTCATGCTTTGGAAAAACATGACATCTCTGCAAAATGTAACATTGCTGCTTGCAGTTTTGTGACGCTTTCAAAATGAAATGTCCAGTGAGCCAAAGAATTTATTAGTTTACGAATAATGCATTACGCTAAAGGTGTTTTGAGGTCGTAACATAGTAATTTGCAAGGAACTGTGAAAAAATAAGTGATAATTTGCCTTGTTGTTGGCGTTTTTACTGACTCTAGTGTTTGTTTCAGCTGCGGAGAATTGTATGTATTGGTATGCTTTTAAAAAGATTTTTTCAGTGAGCCTAGTTTGTGTCAAAATTGTCAATGGTGAATGTCAGTCCTTTTATTTCTCAGTTTCTTATATCCTTTTGCATTGACTTGGTAAAAATGTATTTTTGCACTCGTTAATTTACACCCGTTTCTCAGTCTGTGGTCTCTAACATTAGTCTCTTTACCTTCTAGGAAATCGACGAAGCCTGCAAACGGATCAAACGTGAGATCGACGATCTCGGCCCTGAGGTTGGCGACATCAAAATCATCCCGCTCTACTCCACCCTGCCTCCACAGCAACAGCAGAGGATCTTTGAGCCGCCTCCACCCCGCAAACCCAGCGGGGCCATCGGCAGAAAGGTAAAGATCAACGCGGTGCATATAACTCAATACATCAAGATCGTCACCTAGAATAAATAGAAAGATGTTGCTTTTAGTCTCTCTAACATCGTTTGGTTCAAATTCATTGATACAATAATCCACAGACAAACTCGTGTCACACTGTTTTTCTATTCAAATGCGCTATTTTTTTAATTGTTCTATGCAAACATGTTCTGTATGACCCTTGCGCTTGCACATGAGTGCCATTTACAATTTAAAATCATCCATGCCATTTACAAAAACAGTGGACCAATCAGAAGATGCTTTTGTTTACAGCAGAAAATTGGCATTGCAACTTTTTTTTTTATTTGACGATAAAATGGTGGGGGACGCATTCTGCAATGCACTTTTTAAAACATTACCCGAGCACAAAAAGACACACAGACAATGTGAACAGACCTTCAGACAATCATTCATCTTTGAAACTATGGAATTCTCTGAAAGTCCGCTCAAGCAAAACTTCTAATCCATTACAAATGCATATATAGAGATTGTAGAAGCAGTAAATGTTTTATATAATATGTATATTATTTATGTTGAACAACCCCTTTGTCAGTGGAGTATAGTATCAAAGCATCAGAATATTGATGTGATGGTATCCGCACAGCTATAGTAGCATCTTCAATCCATTTAAAGAAAGAAGAGGATGAGAGAATGACTCAGGTCTGTCAGTAGAGGGAAGCATGAGGAACAAGGAATGGTGGAAATTAGGTTTTCTTTTTTTTTTTCTCCTTCCGTCTTTAGCTTTGGTAAAGCAATGACTCATAGCATATGCTGCTTTTGTCAGCATATGATTCTTTTCTCTAATTTTGGAAAGGAAAATTACTCATCCTTCGAACGTTTGAAAAGTGTTGGAGCAGTAATGTTTTTCTCGAGTCAGTTTTGGACGGTTTGCTTTCGCTTCCTCCTGTTCTGCTTCCCGACTCGAATATGGTCGTTTGGCATTTTTGGCATGCTGGCTTTGAAAAAAATGTTTTATCAGAGCTCATCCACTGTAAAGTGTCTTTCATCGTCTGCCATCCTTTACTCTTAGCAGGAGTTTGTACAGAAGCAATCGCTCGTGCTTTCTCTACTCCCATTTCACTTCTTTGTCTCTCAAACAAGCCTGACGATTACGATACGAGAAGCACCTGGACTCCTGCGCGACTGGCCAAAGATCTGTCAGAATATCACATCTGATCAGCGGCTATGAGTTTGCAAACATTTAGCTGAACATCTGATGAGGAGTTGATTAATGAGTCATCGCTCCCCTACAGAAACGGCTCCGCTTGTCATTATTTCCAGGCAAAGATAACTGATGTCCTAATGAACGAACGCAAGCGTTCACTGAACTGCAAATTTCCGCATTCTCGTTCCTTCAACGTGATGGCTATATTTGTAACTGCATGGCTGCTTTGTGTTTTGATGTACCGAACAGCATCAGCCTCCGCCTGCTTCACATATCAAGTATCTGCCTCGTCCATCCCCCTCCACTAGGGCATTGTGTCATTTCATCTCTCCCCTGACCACTTCCATGTTTAAAGAGGCTCTGGGTTTCTCAGAGGTTTGATTACTCGTAAGCCCGGGCATAAGCTGCTTCTGAAGTTCAAACATCCGCCGCTGTTTGCCTGCGCTGCTCCGACGAAAATGAAAGTGGACATGGATTCACAGGGGCTGATGTGAATATGCTGCAACTCCTGTGATGCAAACTAATGTTGGGAACAGAACTGCTTATTATTCAGAAACATTCCTTTTGATAAAGGAAACAAACTATGTTCACCTAAATAAGTAAATTGTCGTTGAGACAACTATTGTTGTTTTTTATTAAAAGTTAAAATTATTTTTTCTCATTTTTAAAGTTTGTTTTTTTTTTTTTTTGTCGTTTTTATTAATTTTTTTTTATATCAGCTTATTTTTAATACTTCACTTGAATACGTGTTGCTCCTTGTATTTTATTTCAGTTAATGTTTAATTTTTCATAATGTAGTTTTCATTTTATTTAACTGTAATAAACATTGTTTAACTGAACATTAAACACTAACGTCATTGACTTTACCGAAAAGCACACAGTTACACCTAATTTCAAAATTTAAGGTCATTGCAGTCCGAAATTTGTACCTATTTTTATCTTTATTTTTTTCCTACCCAAGATGCTTGCTATGAATTTATATATATATATATTTTTTTTTTTTTGACATGCGTACATTTTGGACTCATTGTGGTAAATGACCTTTACTCTTACCGCAGTACATGATATAAACATGTTATAATTCAGTCAAAATTCAGTCAAATTTAAAAGTTCAAGATTTGTTTCTGATTTTAAAGTAGTTTTTTGAGAATGAGGTAACTGTGCAGTGCCTTGAATTTAGTTTTTTTTTGGCACCTTGTTTTTCTGTCTTTCAGTGACGGCAGTACATAAGGATAGGCTCAGATTACCTTGTAAAAATGTCAACTCTTCACTCCCTCTGGCATATATTAAACGCAATGCATATAAGCCACCTTTGGCAGATACAGGGTGTGTGTGTGTGGATACTGTGGGATCCGCACCTGTGCAGTCACATCCTCCTTCAGGACAAATCCAGCAGCCCTTCTGCACTGCTGATGCATGGATTTATTTAACTTCACGTGACTCTCAGCAGTCACAGGTAGGGAAATCGAGGACTGTGGCAAATTTCAGCAGCCACCTTCTGGTTGATTCTGGAGTTAATTGGGATGTGGTAAGATCTTCCTTGTGCTGACGGCTGGAATGGAAGAATTAAGGGAAAGTGAAGCTGCCGTGTGTTAACAATCCATAATGAATACCTGCGCTTAACATTGGGTGCTAAATCTGGATTCTTAATAACTGTATCTGGGCAGAAAGTCTGAGACCTGATGTAACCAGATAGAGGCCGTGTCTAAAAACATTTGATACGTTGCTCTCCACTCTAAGCAAAGTCATAAAGCATGTCTGTTGTAGTTTGAAGACGAGTCCATTGGTTTTAACGGGTTGTCGATATACTGCCCAGTAATGATGATAATGTTTGAGCTCCTTCCACTCATGCTGCTTAAAACCCAGAGGTATAATGAAATGGTGCTATTGCTGACGAAATGTCTTTTCAATACAGAATTAGATAGAAGGGAGCCATCTCGGGCTGCCGATCGCTTCCAATAGTCACTTTTAATTCAGCGTGATTGCAGGCAGGGTCTTTGTGAATATGAGATGTGAGGGACTGGTCAACTGCTGAAAGGGTTTTTGAAGAGAGTTTCACAAAACAAGGTTAAACAGTTAGCGTGTTTATAGCTTGTGTGTTTAAAGGTGACTTTATCACTGATTTTTGATACCTTAAACTCTAATATTAAGCAGTTATGCGGTTTTCAACATTGGTGATAAAAAGTAATGTTACATTGATCAGCATATTGAAGCATATTGCACACTGAAGACTTGAGTAATGATGAAAATTCAGCTCTGCGTCACAGAAATATAAAACAATTGCTTAATATTGTGATAATATTTTACAGTATTACTGATTTATTTGTCCTTTGACCTATAATGTATGTGTTTGCCTTTTTAAAGTTTTATTTTTATTTTTTTTAACAAAAAGGAGCGTCTCATCGGAGAGTATTGAAATTGCACTTATTCAAGTGAAATGTTGCTGGTATTAGCTTTGTTCGGTCAGCCCGCCTATTATTTTTTTCCCAGACCACTTGCGCATGGATCATTGCCTCCTAAAAGATGCAATTTCTCAACACCTCACGGTTCAACGAGTATGACTAAGTACTGGTAATGCATTTAGTGTTTTTGCTGTGCAATTCATTCCAATGGAGCTCACCTTTCGATAATTTCCATGGCTACCGCTCTGGAATATATTTCATCTCAAAGGTCTTTCCCAGGTGGTCTTATTTTCTGAAAGGATGCAGACTGGTTAGGAACCCTCATTTCTTTTTATCGTGTGTCTGAAGCGCTCCGGACCCCGCTGTCATTCAGTGGTCTGTTAAGAGCACGCTCTGTGGGCATTGGGTCGTGGCCCTCAGTCTCCAGACTCCAGATGGCCTTTTTTCAGTGATTTCTCCCAGCCTTGCCATGAATATATAGGCAGATGATTCTTTTCAGCAGCTGAATTACATCAGGTCAAAGGCTCCATGAATAGACCCTCTGCTGCATTACCAAACCAAGCCAAACATTTGTGGCTGAAGAGAAAATCCACTTATAAAAGTAGGATCTAAATGCCTCAAAGGCATTCGAGGAGGCTGAATTACATGAAATATGAGGTTTGTTTGTGTTCCGTTGTGTGCCAGGAAGTTTTATGAGACTCAAAATTTACATTGCAAAAACTTTTTAGTAGAGCTTGCCAAAGCACTTAGGGTATTTAAACACATCTAACCTATTTAATTAAAACTTTGGAGCTTGTTGCTGCTGTAGGCATGAATTAAAGCACAAATTGTGTGTTATATATTCTCCATTTCAAGGGAAGCGTATGTGGGGACCAGCGCTTGTATTACTTAAACATCCTAATTTTGAATGCTATCGTATCTGTTTAGTTACCATTTATTATTTCAATTAGGTTACTTCTCACATCTTAAGTTAAGAATTAATTTTATGTAGTATATTATACCTTAGGTTGGCATGAAATGGCAATTTACCCTATCCATTTTCTAAGTGTATATTGATCTTTTTGAATGCATTTATCCATGCATTTGTTTTGCTTTTACAGTTTTTGGTCAAAAAGGCATGCCTCAATCTTCCAAGGAAGCAGCAGTCTTTTTATTGACGTATACCAGACTTTTCCAGCCATTTAAACCCCATCTTTTTCATTATAATCATCTGCAGGCTCGCATTCAGGTCTGCCTCCACCCAGTTAATAACTTGGATCTTTTCTTAATTGTGACTTCTCTTAAATCAAGGGCTATTAACTTTATAGCATGCGAAAAACATTCAAAACCATTGTTATTTGAATGCACACCTCCATATTTCTCTGTCCATCGATTAAAATCCAGGTACAGCTCCCTCGGCTGCTCAGTTTTTTCTGGGACACTACACAAAGCAAACCTTTTAAATTATCGAGATACTCTGTCCTACCTCTGACTTGACTCGGATTGACGTTTCTCGTGCTGTGATTCATGACCAGCGTTTGGCTCTTTTGGCTTGGGCCGGTAAGCAACCCTTACCTATGCAATGTTATAAAGCTCTTCCGAAGCTTCTCGGACGCTGTCATCTCAGCATATCAAAGACGCTCCGCAGTCTCTAGCTCAAAGATGATTTAATATGTCACTGGCACACTTGATGAAGACCACCTATACACTGTAAAGGGACAGGGAGAGAGTGAAGGAGCGAGACGTGGCATGAATAATAGAGTTTCTTAGAGGTGGGCTTCTCTAGGGAGGGGAAGATGGCTGCATGCTGTGCACAGACATGTATCTTGCCGCCAAAAAGAACAGTAGTAATGTGTCTGGACGGGTTGCTTGGCGGAAAGCGGTCCAGCTCAGCCAGCACACTCCCGATTTGACTTGATTGCAGCAACTGTTGCCTTACTCCCCTGTTGGGTTGTATTAGTCTTCCAGCTTGCAGCAGCTCACTGAAGTGTCTTTAAGGATTTAATTCCCACTGATTTTTATTCTTTATTTTTTGGCCTTTTTTTCACCCCTCTCGTTACCACAGAACTTTTTTCCTTTTAATTTGATTTTTGGTTTGCCCTGAGCAGTGCAGAACTGTCTAATCACCAGTGAGATGTGCTAAAAAAGCCACCCTGCTGGTGTAGAGAGTGGTTAGAGATTTGAATAAACCCATTAGGCTAAATATTCAACATTACTTTTCCTCCAATTGTGCAATTGGCATGAATGATGTCTCAAATTGTGCAACTTGGTTTAAGTGATATTACTCTTAAGACATTTTAAAATGTGGCAAAAACATGATCCAAGCAAGTAGAAATGTCTAAAGCCCAAAATATACTACGGTCAGTGTAGTGTGCATGATGCAAAGTTTGTACCAGAATAATATGTCCTCATTGTGAATGCACCACATTATATTTTTTGTAACCGTGAATGCATATATGCAACTGTGCATACAAATGGTTATGCAAAATTTTGGATGCACGGGTCACAGTTTGTTTTGCACTAATCGGTAGTTCCACAAGGTGGCAACCAGAGCTGGTACATCATTTACAATTTGTAATGTTTTACTGATTACACATTACACGATGATAACTATACCTAAAATTAGTAACCAAGATCACAGTAGTTAATGTATTCTGGCTACTTTTCAAACTTACTGTTAAAAAAAAAAAGCGAAGAGAAGGAAAATATATTCCCTTTATCACAAAATGCATTACGTTAAACTAGAAGTTCTCAAACTGGGCTTAATATAAGAACTGCAATGGGTTTGTGAATTTGATAAAGTGTTAATTATTAATTAAACGCTAAAATAGAAACTTAATTCATGTCAGTCTGACTATTTAGTGATATATCAATCTGTTAACATGCAAATTTGTTAATTTATTGAAATATTAATTTCAGGAAAATATTTCATGTCAAAGTTGTTTTGGCTTACACAAATGTTTGGGAATCCGTATAAAATAAGAATTGGGGAGAATAAGATGTGTGAATATGTAATCATGTAATCCCTAAAAAGTAACTGTAATCTGATTATGAGCATTATAAAATGTAACATGCTATAATTGACAATACTTAAAGTAGAAACAAAACTAAGAGAGCAACAACAGAAACCCAGACTGATAAGCATTTGTATGAGGTTATGATTAGGGGTGGGCGATACGATGATTTTTTTTGATCGCGGATGATAAAAATTTGTCCATGATCTGCTTTTTAAGGAATATTGTAACATGCTATCTCTGTCTCAATATTCTGTACAACATGACATATATTCACATTACTGTTAACTCAGCGGTAGAGTTACACTCAACGGACACTGCACTTATTCACAATGACAAAAGTACATTTTTCGCTTCAAAGTCTTGCCGATTAAACATTTCATATGTGTGCTGTCCGGATGTGCTTTAACTAATTTTAACTAGCACCTAATTACTGAGCTAAGATATTTATCACATGTGATTGTGGTAATATTGTCAAAAACACACAGCGTTAAACACAGTTGCTTGTGTCTAAAGTAAAAGTAAACAATCATGAAAAACACGCCAGTATATTAAATGCGTGCAGCTCTTAAAGGGACAGAACTAAACATGCCGCTGCTTGTCATTAAAGGGATAGTTCACTTAAAACTTATAATTGTCATTATTTACTCACTTACATGTGTCCCAAACCTGTATTAATTTCTTTCTTGTGCTAAACACAAAATAAGATATTTTGAGTAACCAAACAGTAGC
>JAUCMS010000127.1:29394357-29404779 GCA_032357445.1 Enteromius radiatus | reverse complement strand
ATTTACATGTATTTAGATGTGTGTGTGTGTGTGTGTGTCTGTGTATATTATTTGTGTGTGTGTGTGTATATATATATATATATATATATATATATATATATATATGTGTGTGTGTGTGTGTATGTATGTATTATTGTCACAGACACGCCAGGCTCTACACTCACCCAATCACAGCGTTCACTCTCACCAGAATACTGATCACCACCACCTGCCAGCAATCATGACCCTAATCACCACCACATAAAACCGCACAACAGTCTTCGTCTGAGCTCATTCTAGACAAAGTGGACTCATTCAAGGCAAGACCTATCTGAACTAGACGTACCTCTATACTTACCTTGTGCTTTTCTCCATATACCCTGCAGTCTGTGTGTTTCTCCCAGGCTCCTGGATCCCGCCTGTGTTTCTCCAACGGTTGTGGATTTGTGGTGTGTGGTTGTTGTCTCCTCGTTCCTGTGTCTCCATCATCCTTGTGTTGTCCAGCACTCCATCGAACCTGCAAAACAAACATCCAGATTTAACAAACTGTATTCTATTAACCAAACTGTCTATAACTCCACTACTCACCTTTTACTGTTGCAGTCATCTCTGTTACTCCTCTGCTGCTGCAAATAAAGACTCACGCTAAACTTACCTCGTTAAACTTAACTTGTTACGTCCGCTTCTTAACAATTATATAAAGAACATATTTTTCTGAAATATATATACGCATACATGTATTATTAAACAAGCTTTTATTTTGGATGTGATTAATTGTGATGAATCTTCTGACAGTACTAAAATAAATAAATAAATAAATACGTAATAATAAATAAAACTAAAACCATACATATATTTGTTAAGTATAATAATAAAAAAATAAAGTATAAAATAAAAAAATCAAAACTACACAATAAAATTACTAAAATATTAACTAAAATTAGACTGAAAATCCAAATAAATAAATAAATTAATAATAATAATAATAATTCAAAATATTAATTTAAAAACAATTATAGTAAATCACTGAAAAAATAACACTGCATCACAACTGCTTTTAACCCTGATTATAATCAGAAATGTTTCATGAGCAGCAAATCAGCATATTAGAAAGCTTTCTGAGGGATCATGTGAACGTTAAACTATATCATGTTTCACAATATTACTGGCATTAATGCATTTTCATCCAGTAATTGCAGCCTTTTTTGAGCATTATGCTTCTTTCAAAAACTTACTTATTCCTGACATTTGAACATTTTTGTATTTTGGTTAGATACATTTTTTTAATTGTACAATTATTGGTAGTAGTTAACTTTGGATATAGATTTGGATACAGGTTTTTTTTTTTTTTTTGACTAAACCATGACATTTGAAAGTCTAATGGCGTTTTTCCACTGCGTGGTACAACTCGGCTCGGCACGGCTCAGTTCGGCTCGTTTCCACTGCAGTTTAGTACCGCTGCTGATTTAAATCTAGCGGGTCTGTTGTGTCTCGTGTCGCCAGTTCAGTGACGCAGTAATGACGATTGTCTCCGGCCAATCAGTGACCAGCAGAGTTTACACGTCACGTTTTGGTAAAGGTTCGGCTCGCTTGGAACCTCGGCAGAGGTGGTACTAAAAAAAGGACCAGGAACCAGGTACTGTTCCCAGTGGAAAACCCCCCAAAAGTGAGCTGTACTGAACCATGCCGTGCCGTACTATGCAGTGGAAAAGCGCCATAAGTTATTGGTTAAGAATGAACTAAAAATGTCTGGTTCATGCACAATGCATTATGAGATACAGAGCATTTGCACAGTGTTTATACTGTAGCTACATGCTGCAGACATAATGTGAGTGGTTTGTTATTCTGAACATCCAGTGCTTTTTATTATACATCTGCTCACTTACTCATTGAGTGAATCAGAGACCTGCAGCTACTGTCCGACTGCCTTTATTTATTCTTTCCTAACTCAACCCATCAATTAACATCAGTGGGATTCAGCAGATCAGCAAGTATTGCCTCGGTCCAGGCTTGTTAAGTCCAGCTCTGTGTGGCTCCGATCCATAAGACTGGGTAATGCTGCGAGCCGTGGGGACACACACAAACACATGTGACGCTCGACCCGCTCTGTGCTCTCTCCCTCTCTCTCTGTCACATGCTGAATCCCCCTTCAGCAGAAAGAGAGTCTGCTAATTGAGCCGGGAAAACCTGCAGGGAAAAAGGGTCTTCTCAAGTTATTCCACGTCACTTCCTCTCAGTCCTCCCATTAAAAGCACACTGTTCTTCTCCTTTAACTCTTGTCGCATGCAAAACCAGGCGACTGTAAGATGGATGGCGTGCCTGTATGTCAAAACAGCAAATTGGTGCTCATGTTCGGCTTTTTTACACGTTTCTAAATGAAAATCGTGGCTAAAAACAATGTGGAGCGGAGCGCGTCATTCAGACAAGGCAGCTGGTGCTTTGCATGTTGTTGAACTGCAAATAAACGCAGCGGCAAAGGCAAATTAATATGATCTGAGTGTAATAAGACGGTTTATGGCGCTCTCTGGCCCTAGAGGCCAATAGTAAAAGTCACGGCAAGCTGTCGAAGGCAAGACTAGAGGCCTGTTTAACCGAGTGAGCTTGAATGTGACTGATTTCAGACGAGCGCTCGGGCAGATCAGAGAGCAGGGTTTGTTTCATGTGAAGGTATGTTTGAAGCAAACCAGTTTCAGACCAGCTACATTTAAGTGAGATTTACAGACAATCATTAATGCGTATTTTCAATAGGCGAAAAAAATGTTTTTATTGATTTTTTTGGTAACACTTTTAACTATTAATTATGACTTTTCCCTCAATAAATTGTTGTTTGCATTAATATGTACTTAATTAGCACTAATAAATGACTAATATTGTAGTAATTAGCAACTAATAGGTGTTACCATAAAATAAAGTGTTAAACATACACCTGTGTAAAACGTTAGGATTGGACAATATTTGGGTTGAGATACAACTTTTTAAAAAATCTGGCAGCTGAAGGGATAAAAAAAGTATAAATACTAAGAGAATCACCTTTTAAAATGATCTCAAATATCTTAATTACTAATCAAAAGTTAAGTTTTGATATATGTACTCTAGGAAATGTACAAAATTTTTTCATCTTTACTTAATGATTTTTGGCATAAAAGTAAAATTAATTATTTTGACCCATACAGTGTATTTTGATACAAATATGACTTAAGACTGGATTTGTGCTTCAGGGTCACAAATTTGATTTGTTTTTTACACCATTGCTCATGCTTCCACTGACCCAGAAAGACTGGCTAAATGACTTTTGGATTTAAAGGGATAGTTTAATAATAATATTTCATCATTTACTCATACTCCATTTGGTCCAAACCTGTATGAGTTTCTTATTTCTGTCGAACACAAATAGTTTTGCAGCATGTTGGCTACCAAACCGCTGACAGCAGCCATCTGTGACTTCTTCTGACACTTTGGTTACAAACAAATATAACATTTCTTTTATTTCAGAAATGTTGTATTATCTGCAACTGCAGTTTTTACAAATATTCCTTTTTAAGATTTGAAGTGCACATTTAAGCACACTTTATTCTCAGTCTCCTATAGTTTAGTTAGTTATGCATCCTTAATTTTTATTTATTTATTTTTTAATATCTGGTGCGATAAGCTTGTGAATGAGAAGTAATCAGAAACAATCAAAGCTGATCACGTGACACAACCACAGCAATCTGAAGACATGTGGAGCAGAGTTTTGGACAATAATCGTGCAATTAATTTGAAAAAAAGCTACATTTTTGTTTTTGCATACAAAACAAAAAGAATCTGACGCCGGATCTCCTAACAGCAGCTCCTCACGGCCATGTAAATTGCAAATTACTTTAAACACCAGCAATTCAAGCACGCTTTCTGAAGACTCTGACAGGCTACAGAGAGGCAGTTTTAAGTTAAAATCATCCGAATGTCTTGCTGCCAGTCTGTCTTAATGGAAAGCCATTAATGCTGGAATGCCTGAACAAATGCTTCGGCTTGCAGGAATCGCATTTGTTACCGAGGGCATTTGTTATTGAAATGGGAGGCGCGCTGCTATTTTGCACATATGGGCATGAATAATATCCCCAAATCCGGCAAGTTTATTTATGGCGAGAGGCTGTGTGTCTGTCTCCAGTGTTTTATTTGTTGGGTATATTCAGTATTCAATTGCTGTGAGTCCTGACATCCTTGTGTGTGTTTGTTTCTTTATTCTTTATTGCTCTGCTGTGGCAGAACGGTTGTCTCACTAGTCTCTTTAACATTATAGACCAGCTATATTTAGGCCTAAATCTGAGATATATGGATTTGAATTGCTTATAAAATGTCCCAACTGTTTTAAAAATGGACAGTTTTAATATAAGCTAATAGTGTGATGCATAAAACAAATTCTGTAAAAATTTATGGTGAAAA
This sequence comes from Enteromius radiatus, assembly GCA_032357445.1. Lineage (NCBI taxonomy): Eukaryota > Metazoa > Chordata > Actinopteri > Cypriniformes > Cyprinidae > Enteromius > Enteromius radiatus. The sequence continues at coordinate 29,400,378 of JAUCMS010000127.1, read as the reverse complement.
ACTGGCAGCTGTAGTTGCTGGAATTCGAATGTAAAAAATATGGTAACATTGTTCTAGGTTTTATAGTTTTAAGTTACATTTACAGTTAATTACCATAATTTCATTGTTATATTATGTTAATATATCCAACCTATTAAAGTAGTGAAATCTGTTTTGTAGCTTGGAAATACACTGATAAACACCAGAAGCAGGAGGTCATGAGAAAGTCACATGATGAACCCAAAGCCCATCACAAGCAGCTTTTAAATAGTAACATATATAGAAGGAGCTCAGAGTCATTCACACAAACACTATTCGACAATCAACTGAAATATGCAATAAACATTATTTTAACAACATTGTATGTAACATACAACCCTAATAGACAGATAAAAAAACCTAAAAAGAAACAGTTATTTCAAAGAAAAATTTGAAACGCAATGCAGGGAATTCTGGGAATGTACAGGAATTTACAGGTTTTTGCAGTTAAAATCACGGTCATTTTTTCACAATGTACAGTATTTGTACTTCTCTCCCTCACTTTGCTACACTTAAACATTTCTTGTAATGCTATATGATTATTAAATTAATTCAGTCTTTTTATCAGCTTCTTTTCTTTCAGTTAGCACTGGGTTTGTATTTCTTTTTGGAGCTGACTGAACCTAGGTCTCATTGATTTAGTAAATATTGCCAAAATTATCTAGAAAATAAATGTTTTACTCAAAAACTGAGGTAAAGCATTTTCATACCTAACTACACAACAGCCAGAAGTATATTTATTATCACTAAACCATATATGCAACTTAATACTGCTTATTTCATAGCTATAGCCAAATTTTAATACAAATATTTAGTCAAAAAAAAAAACAGGTTTATGCTGATTCTAATCAATTTGAACCAAATATGAAAATAATATTTAAATAAATTCAAACAGATGCAAAGTTAATAATGGACCATTTATTTACTCTATTATTGTTATTGTAATTTATTTATTATATTTATTAAATCATACCTTTTTCTTACCGGTTTCTTTACCGGCTTACAGTTTTCATTTATGACTGCATCACAATTATGTGGTGTGTAATCCAAACGGTTGGACATTTTATTGCAATTCAAACATAAAGTCTTACATTTAGGCCCAATTATCTTTCCGTGTCTATCCTGGAGTGTAAGTTATAAATGTTTGTCATAGTGCTGATGAAAAAGCGCATCACCTTGACATTCATGTGTCTTTTTGCCCATTTAATTGACCCTCATCCAGCAGCTCTGCAGGTAACCTGTTTAAGGTTTAATCGCTGATCCTGTGCCGCTACATTAGCTAATGAAGAGGACCACCTCTCAAAATGCTGCAGTGGCACTTTGATGAGAACACCTTGTCCTGTCTGTACTGTACCTGATTGAGGACAGCCACAATCTATAGAGCGTGAGAGACAATGGTCACCTTACCCAGGGCTCATTGTGACGGCTGGCAGCCGCTGCAGAGTCACCTGAGCGGCCCATCGGAAATCAATAAGCTCACTCTTTAATTGTGTAAGAAGAGAGATTGAGTGTTTATGGCGGCACATCATCTGTTAGGACAAGTTGACTTTGGTTCCTCCGTCTGTGATTGCTGATCATTGGGCTGATTATGAAAATGGAGCTTTCCAGACTCTGTTTATAATGCAAAGAGCTAGGCAAAAAAAAAAAAAAAAAAAAAGAGAAAGTAACCTGTTTGTTTTATTACTGATCTAGAAAAAAATAAGTTGAATGTTCACTTGTAGTATTAGTTTACTTGTAGTAAATTAAAATATATTTTAGTTCACCATAAATGCTTGTCAGTACATTCAGCAGTACTTTAACCATATTTCAAAGATTAGAAGTAATCATGATATTACATGTAAAGATGTACTGAAGTAATCAAGTGGGTCAAAACAATTTAGCAAATTGCATTTCATGTAAATTATAATACAGTTTTATTGATTGCAGTTAGCATATAATTATGTGTCTGAAAACATTATATTCAGTTCACATTTAATTATATCTTTCTAAAGTATATTATTAAGGTAGTGAAGACACTTGATAATACAGAGATGCTCCACTTGAACATAAATGAATGGGAGAACTCATTAGAACAGGTTTGTATTTGATGGGCCAGTATGAATGTGTGTGTGATGTTGCGATTAACAATAAATGAATGATTTTTATTTATTTATTTATTCATTTTTTACATTTAAAAAAATATTTTTTAGTAATACGTAAAAAGATTTTTGTTTTACAATCTGTCTATCTAAATAAATGAATGATTAAATTTTTTTTTTTTTTTTTTTTTTTACATTTTATTCATTTAGTTTATTTAGTAATACTTATAAATGAATGAATTAACAGTTTTTGGTTTATAAAATGAATGAAACTTATAAATGTTGGATGAATTAATATTCATACAATTAATACATTTTTATTTATTTACATAACTGAATAAGTAAAAAGTGTGTTCATTTATGTGAATGAATATAACATTTATTTATTTATATAGTCAATTATAAATGGATAAACACAGCTTTTCCATGTAATCATGTAGCTCTAACTCCTCTTTAAAGTGTGTTGTATTCTTGTGCACACTGCTACTGTTTTTCTTCTCCATGCAAAGCTTGCATGCATCTCTAAAATATGAAAGTCAGATTTCATTATGTTTTGTTTGCTCTTGCTTTTTTTTTGTCCGTTTGTTCGCTTCATCAGCAGTCTCCAGGTGTCACCAGTAGGTGCTGAGATGCAGAACCATCCAGAAAGTGCAACCTCTCTTGCCACATGCTGTGTCTGTACCTTTTCATGCATTTCTTATTAGCCAATCACCCGGGGAGCGAGCAAGATCCAGAATGCTGATTGGGCCCCTGGTGCCTAATCAAGTGCCTTAGCCACAGTTGGGCATTTGCATCATTTGATAAAGGGACTTCTCCAACCCAGCTGCCCTTCATCTGTCACTAGTGTGATTTCTGCCCTTTTGCACCGCAAATTTATGCTGTAAATGCACAAATGTCTCCAGCAAGCACAGCATTAATGACATATTTTATACGCATGCTATGCCTCTGTAAAACAAATAGTAACCATTTTATCTGAATAATGCATTATTATTATTTCCTTGGGATACCCACAAAGCGATGCTAATTTGAGTCGTTCTTTGGTATTCATGGACACTGGGAGCATGAAGGTCTTTCACTGATGGTTTTCTCTTTATTTCTATTTTTCTCCCCAATGAGCCGATTTAAGGGGAGAAGATGCTTAATTATTTATGCCGATCTGTTACGGCAGGAAAATCATAAGGACACTAACATCTTACAACAGGCTAAATCTAATATTCACCCCGTCGTGTGTCAAGTTTGGATGTTATTCTTGTGGAAATTCCTCTTCTGTCAACTCATGTTATAGTCTGGGGACGCGCAAAGCTGAGGTGAATTCTGAACAGGTGATTTCTTTTTTCTCTCTCAGCCTCTCTGTCTCAATATTTCTGTCACTGACTCTTCTTTCACTCCTTTATTTATGGCTCTCTCTCTCACACACACACACACACACACTGTAAAAGCGTCATTGAACAAAAATATGAGCATTTAAGGTTGAGCAAAATTTAGAACTTAAGAATCTGCTTCTTTTCAGTTCATGATTTGGAATGGAAACTGAACCCATGGGAAATGGTTGAATGACAAAAAAAAAAAGGTACTGTATTACAGTACTGTAATATTTATTTAATTAGCTGTTAGCATTATTGTTATTATTTAAATAAGATGAGCATACTATTTTATTTATTTGTTGAGGAGTTTTCCAGGAGTCATATTTATTTATTCATTTGTTTGTTGTTGTTAATACTGTTATTATTGTTTGAGCAGGAAGGACATTTTTTATTAGTTTTTTATTATTACATTTTATTACATTTTATTATGTATTATTACATTTTATTATTTTATTATTTTTATTATTAGTATTTTTTTCCCTATTTTTTTGAGCAGCATAAATATTTTATTTTATTATTATTTGTATTGATTTAATACTAATTGTTATTATCATTTATTATTTGAGCATTATTATTATTTCCATTTATTTTTGTTTATTCAGTTGTTTCTGTAATTGTTGTTGTTTATTTATTTACTCCCGACATTTAAAGTTAGTTTATCTATTTAGGATGTTAATTTAATTTACTTGCTTACTTTCAGACAATCAATTTATTATAAGTTTTTCATGTTTTCACTTCAATAAATTGCTCTTAGTTGTATGAATTTCATTGAGTTCTTCTTAGTTAAATTCAAATTACAAATCCATAATCTTTTTCCTACCTTAATTTAAATTTAGGGGTTGAATTGGCATTTAAAAGGCACTTTTCAGTTCACAAAAACACATAATTGCACGCCTATCAGCATTAAACAGACTCGTTGTTTCTTTTTTCGTCTCATATGCACAAAAACTGTTCCTTTTTTTATCCGACTTCTGGTTTTCTGCACTGTGGAAATATTTCCCTTTCTCTGAGAGGAACGAAGACTTCCTAATGTTAAAACAAAAGATGGCACGTGCGAGCAATTCATCTTTGATTAAGATGCACATCCTCAAATCTTCCATAAATTTTAGTTTTAAAATCTCTCTGCTTCGGTCTTAGTCAGATTTGATTGTCGCAAAGAAAATGCCTTCATTCGGTATTCGCTAAGGATCGCTTTTTAATTTTTGTAACAGCTTCACAATATAAACTCCTTGCCACTCATTGCTCTCTGAGAATTTACATATAAAGTGTCTGATAAGCATATTTATGTGTTGGCTGTGTGTGTTTGCACATTACAATGCCCAGCATAAAAGAAGGAAGGGGGGGGCGAGTGATGTGTGTTTTTTTTTTTTGGATATCTGTTTAAAAATTCAAAAAAAAGAAAGGAGAACGAATACGAGAGCTGTGTGGAGAGGGGACAGGGTTGGTGCGCAAACGCATGCAGGAGATCCGTCTCGGCATTGTCAGGAGGATTTACGGCGCAGGTGTGCAGCCATCAATCACGCTGGCGTATGCCAAAGACAACTTTGTGTCTCGCTGCCATTTGTACGGCTGTCCACACAAATTGATCCTTAACAAGACGCCTCTCCTCCCCTCCTCAAGCGAGGCTCGCCTCTTAACAGATCCATGAGCGCCGTGCTTGTTTACCCTAATGTTGGGGAGAAATTAAATGTGACACTTTGCAAATGGTTGCTTCCAGCAAACCAAAACCAGCGACGGTTCTCTGATGCTAACCAACTAGGATTGTTTTGCTGCTTTAATATTCGGAGACTGGCTTTGATTTACAGAGGGTAAACGCGCATTTGTTTTGCATAGTTGAGATGAATATTATTTACTGAACTGAGATTTTTCTATTTGCTGACGTGTTTTTCTATGCTGTCGTGGTCGCACGGGTGAATACTAGCATCTAATCTTTAGTAGTTACTAGTAATGAATAACCAGATGTATTAACTGCGGATGTATGACATCTGATTTCCTTTTAAATAGATAAAAAAAGATAGTCTGCATTCCCTTGTGATTAAATACATATACAAATATTCAGATACTTAAAGAGTTAGTTCACCCCAAAATGAAGATTCTGCCATTAATTATTCACCCTCGTGTCGTTCTAAACCCGTAAGACCTTCGTTCATCTTCTGAACACAATTGAAGATATTTTTGAAGCCATCTGACCCTCCATAGACAGCAACACAACTGAAATGATCCCAGATCCAGAAACGTAGTAAACACATCAGTAAAACAGTCCATGTGACATCAGTGGATCAACTACAGTTTTGCGACGCTACAAGAATACTTTTTGTTTGTGAAAGAAAACGAACATAACCATTCTTGTCCCCTGAGTTACGTCTTCCCTCATTTTGGAGATTAGCCAGGAACGTATTTGGCATAATCAGTGTATACGTTTGGGGAGAAATGTGCGCATGAAAGAAATCTGTGTAATACACCGATTCAGATTCAGATACACAGAGGTTCATTTGATTGGTTTTGGCCTGAGGTGTGATTCTGGTGAAAATCATTACTCATAAACAATCTATGAGAGGCTG
>JAUCMS010000127.1:29312085-29323644 GCA_032357445.1 Enteromius radiatus | reverse complement strand
GCAGGACCCCCGACTCTAAAGCTCACTTTTATAATGTTACGCTTCTTCATCCCCTAGACATAAATTGGGACGTAACAATAAATATATAAATTATATTTTATATTCCTATATTATATATATATATACATATTTAATATATAAACATAACATATGTTTTCTTAAATACCTACATGCATCTGTTTGTATTTATGTATACATAATAAACACACAGCACACACACATACATTGTGTAAACATTTATTTTTATGCAATTAATAGCAATTAATCTTTTCACAGCACTATTAAAATATTCAATAACATAACTGTAAATTAAGTGATATTTTATATATTTAAAAAATATTCTTAATAGTAATATTATGGTTCAAAAGTAAAAAAAAAGATTGAAAGTGTAAAGGTTTATATTACAAAGGGTTTTAACTTTAAAAAAATTGCTGTTCTTTTGAAATTTCTATTCAGCAGGTATATATATATATATATATATATATATATATTGAAGTATCCCAGTTTCCACAAAAGTATATAGCAGCACAACTGTTTTTAACATTAATAATAATAATAATAAATGTTTCTTGAGCAGCAAATCAGCATATTAGAATGTTTTCTGAAGGATCATGTGACACTCATGTGTTTTGCATCACAGTAATAAGTCATATTTTTTAAATATGCAAACAGTAAACCGTCCTCTTAAATTGTAATAATTTTTCACAATATTACAGCTTTTACTGCTACTGTATTTTTGTTTTCAAAGGCATATAATATTTACGAAACAATTGATATACAGTAACAGACCTGTACAAAATGTGAATTTGTATTTGCAAATCATGCCTCCCAAGGAGAAAATGAACGAAAAGCACCATTTTCTGGTAAAAAAAAAATAAAAAAATTCTTTGTTATAAAATATTAATAATCTATCCATCAAGGGCAGAAAGCATGTAATTTAAACACAGAGACAGCTGAAATGGTCCTGGGTGTCCCCTCGTTTTGCATTAGGCGGAAGGACCTTCAGAAGGCATTTGTTTCAGGTTTCTTTCCTTGTTAATTGCCTTTTTGCGTGTTGAAAATTCACATTGGCAGTGTTTGGTTGCTGCTGGCATATTATTTATAACCCCCAGTTTCTGACAGGAAGTTTTTTCCCCTCTCTCTCTCTTTTGCCTCATGGACAATGATTGATTTATTCAGTTTAACCTTGATAAGGAAGGCAATAGAAAAACAAATTGCCTTATTGACACAGACGTGATGGCACGCTTGGCTCAGGTGACGGGGGAGGTGAAGCAGAGGTCGCTCTGTTCGGAGAGGAGAGGAGAGAGGAAGTGATACACATTTCTCAAAATGATTGCCTTTCATGTCACTCATTCACATGCTGGAACGCATACTGTCTGTTTTTAGACAGAGACAGTTATTGACAATTATTCTGCTTTTAATAGTGGAAGGAGTTTGCGCTGTATTGAGTTGAGTCTGAGGTCAGAGTCAGTCTACAAGCAACGTATTCTTGAAAATCAGGACGTTTGGCAGTTTTTGACATGCGCTGTCAAACGTGTGCCTCTCAATTTGAGTCTATTTTTACTTAATCTTTAATACTGGTATCTAAAAAACTGAGTATATAACGCAAAATAATAAGCGAACGCAATAGGAAAGCAGAAATACACATGTTCCAATTCTGTGTAAATCTGCTGAGCTTTTAAGCTAGTAAGTACCACATGAAAATGTTGGACAAGCACAGTTTTCTTTCATGTCTTGACGTATTTAAGCATTATCAGCTTCAGCAGATTAGATGTTAGTTTCCATCGCATCCAAGAACCATTATTTGACTTTTTATGGTTGCAAGTGTTATTTATTCCAGAAAGCATCATATTAGACGAATAGTGCAGGATGAGTCATGATGAGTCATATTTTAAAAACATAAATAATATATTAAAAGAATATTGAAATGTGAATTAAATGTAATGTAAATAAATTAAAATGCATTGCAGTTTACATTTCACTAGTTCCCACTTGCTCATTAATAAACGAATACAGTAAGCATGTTTGGGGAGCAGGCTGGGAGCTCGGCGGATTTTAACCCCTAGGTGGCGAGGGTTGGGAAAAGCTCGGTGTCCAGCCTGATCCCCGCGTGCCCCCCGGGAGGAAGGTGAGATGAGTTAATTGATTGTTTTAATAGCGCTACCGGCGATGCAGGCTGTAGTGAAGCATTGACCGTTAATGAAATAGGAGAAAGGGATAAATACAAGATAAACTATTTATTGTTAAATGCAGAAGCGACGACGATTACTGGAAATTAGGTGTCAACCAAGCAAAGCCGGAGGCGGCAAGGAACCAAAACTCCATACGTGGGAGAAAAAAACCTTGGGAGAAACCTTAGCTGGGGCTTAGCTCTGATAGGATAATCAGGTAATAGGCAGATCGGCGGATGATTTGTTTGCAGACATCATTCATATCAAATGTAATATGTTTAACATTCAAGTGTTTTTTGACCCTCTTAAGGATGACTTAACTACATCTTTTTATGCAATTTCATAATTAGTTCTATTATCTTTGAAATGCGATTAAAGTACTCCAAGTACAGTAATGTATTGAATGTATTGCAAGCATTTATGATAAACATAAATATTGTATTTTCTATTTCTATTGATACTTATATGTATTTAAATATACTTGCAATTACAGATTTGTAGTAATTATAATATATTAGCTTGTATTTTTTATGTATTTATTTAAAGCACATTAGATCTGATTATTAGATCATAACGACTTAAATGTGCTCTAAAATAAAATGTTTAAGTTGATATTTTCACTAAGAACACTGTGTGTTAAGAAACACAGTCATGAAAATGTATAAGTTAAACTTTTATAAGTCACTTAAGTGGCCTTTTATTTCAATAGTATTTATTTATTATTTATTTTTAATATATACTTTTAAGATTTTAAGTATACTACAAATGTTCATTCACAACAGTTATGCAGGGCGGATCTGCTTTAACCCTTGGACTAACAACAACCTACTGCAATAAAAGTATCCCAGTTGAGAGGGAAAAACAGTGGACTTGGCAACACTGCTTCACCAAGAACATTTGACGGGTTGCCATGTCCACTTAAAAACAAGACTTATTAGGCATCTTTGAGCTTGTCATTTTGGCTCGGCTCATATAGGGATCCATTTTAATATGATTTTAGTATTTTACAACCCAAATTCTTTCAATTTGAATACATTTGAACAAAAAGACTTTCAAATCACATCAGCCAATATTTTTTTTCCACAATAGAACATAGAAAATAACAAATGTTTAAACAGACATTTACACTTGTATCCACTAAATGAGCTCATTTTAAATTTGATGCCTGCTACAAGTCTCAAAAGAAGATGGCACGGGGGCAGCAAAGGGCTGAAAAAGCAATACATCTAAAAAATATTCAGCTGGGAGAACATCTAGCAACTGGTTATGTTAATTGACATCAGGTCTGTAACACGACTATAAAGGCATGTCTTAGAGAGGCAGAGTCTCTCAGAAGTAAAGATGGACAGAGGCTTTCCAGTCTGTGAGAGAGTTTGTAAAAAGACTGTGGCATACTTGAAAAACATTGTTTCTCAGCGTCAAATTGCAAATGCTTTGCATCATCATCAAAAGATTCAGAGAACTGAAGAAATCTCTGTGTGTAAGGGACAAGGCCGAAGACATTTGTTGAATGCCTGGGATCCGTAGACGACACTATATCACTCATCACATGATTCTGTCATTGATGTTAGTAAATGGGCCCAGGAATACTTCCAGGAACCACTGTCGGTGAACACAATACACCAAGACATTTGCAGATGCCAACTGAGGCTCTATTATGACGTCATGTCCTGTGGTCCAAGGATCATTAAAAATAGACTGTTTCAAAGTGAAAGAGTTATGGTCAGACGGGTATGTGGTAAGTGCGTGCATACGGTATGGGCAGCTTGCATCTTTTGGAAGGCACTATGAATGCTGAAAGGTATAATAAAGGTTTCAGAGCGACATCTATTTCCTTGTGTATTTCAGCAGAACCACATATTGCAGCTATGACAACAGTCTGGTGCTGAATTGGCCTGCTGCAGTCCAGATCTTTCACTTATAGAGAACATTTGGCACATCATCAAATGAAAAAAGACATAGAGAAAGAAACCTATATTAGGCAAGGGACCAATTTCCAACACCAGAACTCAAGAAGCTCATAACATCGACATCTTTGAAAAGAAGAGGAGATGCTAATTGCTTTCTGTAAATGTGGTTGTCACTACCTGAATTTCTCAGGAATCAATTTTTCTGTAGAACGTAGTTGTCACTAAACTGTGAACAGAACATAATTGAGCTCTAAAAGGTGAACTGAAAACCAAATTTTGCTGTAGTGTGTACTGTATGTGGCCTCAGTGGTATATGATGATGAATTAAGAGACGTGCTTGTCAGGACCAGAGTTCGATGGCTGTCTGTGATCCAGTTAAAACACAGCAGAGAGTCACAGTTACTCATCACCCCCTCCAATTCAAACACACTCCAGGCCTCGTGCTGCGTCTGACAGGACTTCCATTAAGGGCTCAGACTGAGCTGGATCTCAATGATTTTTCTCCTGTTTAGTCTCCATTGTGCTGGAGAGAATGGCTCCATCTTCTCTTTCTTGCCGAGTCCCAATTCAACTACTTATACTATGCCCTAATGGTATGGACTACTATGATGAAGGGAAAATAGATACTTTTGAGTGTGACAGAAGAGTGTTGTAAAAAAAAAAAAAAGCTTTAAGATTGTTATAACTTTAGGATAACATTATACTTTTTTCTCTCTCTCTCTCTCTCTCTCTCTCTTTTGATCACTTATAATATAAATAATATAATTATCTGTGTAATATTAATATTTTAATGTCTTTTTAAAAATAAAAAGTAAATAAAAAAATATATATATATAATATAAATATATAAATAATAATTATGCACAACTGTTTTAACATTGATAAATAATCAGAAATGTTTCCTGCGCAGTAAATTAGCATATTGGAAGGATCATGTGACACTAAAGACTGGAGTAATGATGCTGAAAATTTAGCTTTACATTACAGGGGAAAATTACAATTATTTTAAATTGTATGTATCCCAATATAATGTTTTTTTTCCCCTTAATACACAGTGGGTGCATCATTAATAGGCACATTTTTATTCTGATTATACATTTTACCTAAGCTAAACCGCATCAGTCCTAATAACTATAATTTTGTATATAACCATTTATAAGTGGCATGTAATTGTCAATGAGGGCTGGAAGTGAAAAAATGCCTTAAATTCATTTTTTTGAAAGGCTTAGACACATATTTTGAGAGTGACTCTTGAGGCAGCAGCACCGCTTCCTCTTGTACCGCTGTTTGAAGAATTTCTGGCTGTAAGTTTTGGGAGTTCATTTAAAGTCCATCTCCTGTCTTGCTCATTGCTGGAAGCACGACTCCCTGGCCACCGCCGCTGTGATCTGAACTGAACCAATGCTGGTTCCTCAAGAGTTGGTCTCAACCCGTCTGTCCATATAACTGTATGAAGAAACCAGACCCCATCAATCTTCATGACACGCCAGTCAAGAGGGAGTCATATTAGAATTACTTGTCTTAGTTTACATTAATACCTTTTCATTTTGAATCTCTTATGCCACTTATATTGCGTTATCACAACTCACCCTTCTTTTCTGGTGATGAGCTTCCACTACACACGACACATGAAGCTAATAAACACATGATTATGATTATATTGTGATTGACCTATTCTCATGACAATACAGGGTGTTTACTTTGGAAATGCTCAACTGGTGTAGTGATTAGTTGCTTATATTAGTTGCAGATAACATTATTCAGCAACATTATGACCAAAACCCAAATCGGATCACAAATGAAAGTTATTACAAACATTCAACGGTGGTTTAAAGTGAGTTTTGAGTAAAAACATAGTATCAATCTTAGAAACATGGACTTCTTCTAAAAGGCAAATGGGCAAAAATCATTTTTATTTTAAGACGCCATGCTAAGCTAACTAGCATGAGGCAACAAACATAGGCAAGATCAACTCTGAGTTGTAACAGTAGCAAATATCTAAATATCTATGTTGGAAATTTCAAATGAGATCTGAATGTGCGTTGTGTTATATAATGAGTAGAATGACCGAAAGCTAAATTTGGACAATGTTTTTTTAAATGTTTTAAAATAAATCCTTAAATCTCTGGAACACTAGGTGGCGCTGTCTTTAGATTTCTCCGGTATCTTCGGGACAAGTCGAATTTCATTCCAGTATATCAAATATTTTAACATATATTGCAATTTACGGCAAATATTAAAATGGTGTCAGGCAGCTCACTTGATCCCACCAAATTTGGTGTTTATGGATTCGACGTTCTCCAAGGAATATGCAGACAGCAAATGTTTTGTCTGGCAAACTGTGCAAAAGTTATGTGCAAAAGTAATCTCATGCCTCACTGAGCATTTCTTGTCCAGTGGTCACCTTATATGTTATAATTACTATATTGGACCCTTTTTTATCTCTTTTTTGGTCAGTTTTATTAAAAGAAAACCTACGTCCAGCCCTCTTTTACACTTATAATCACTTATAAATGATAATGTACAAAATACAGTAGTACTGTATTAATGTGAATTGGTAAAATGGGTTTCGAAAAGAAAGTGATCAGAACAATTAGGCGTGGACACACATACATTATGCAAAAAACACATATTTTTAAATGTTCATCAATTTAGAAAGATGTCTATTATTTATTATTATATGTGTTTTTTGCATAATGTATGTGTGTCCACGCCTAATTGTGTAAAGGCCTAATTGGGTAAGGTGACCAACTGAAGATTACGTTTTAGGCTTTTACCTGTGGGAGTTAACAGCACTACAGTAACCAGCTAAACCTTGACCTAAATATTCTATAAACAAATATAAAAAGTGGAGTTGTGTGTGTGTAGAGTCGTAGTTCTCATGAGTAGAGAGCTGGTCTGTGAAGTTGACTGGTGAACTCCTCACGATGGCAGCAGGTCTTTAGTAATGCTGGGGACGGGGCTCAGACGGGTCAGTCGGGGGGGAGGGAGGTGAGCTGTTTAGCTGTTCCTGTTCATGTGATGTCCATTAATCTGTTGGAAGTGGACTTTATATTAACCCATTAACCTTTATATTAACAGCCAGTGTTAAGGGCCAGGAAATGCTAACAAGGGCCAATGGTTTTTTGAACAATACTATATAAATGTCAAACACTTTCAGAAAATTTTGTTTCTTTTGCAGGTTAAACATTTTTTATTAAGTAATTTATAGCGTAATTTTTTTTAAGCCACTCAGTAAATGTGTACCTTTAGAAGTTAAACAGCATGTTATGTACAGTATTTGAGTAATTGTTGTATGTCATTCATTCATTCTTGGATCATGGAAGATATACACTCCTAGAAAAGGTGTAAAATGTTATCTTTAGGGGTAGCTACAACAGCTTGTCATTAGTTTGTTTATTTATTTATTTGCTGCATACATTATATATTGTTTATGATGTTTTTTGTTCTGTTATTTAGTCTCTCTTGTTCTTACAGATGCTTTTCATATAAGGCTTCCTTTATTTATCCCTGGTTTGTCCTTTTTGGACTCATTATTAGTTGGGATACTTGCACTAATAGCAACAATCCCTCCTGTCGAAGTAGAATGTGACTTAGAAGAGCATTGTGTGTGCTCAAAGATTACAATTCAGGATTTATGGCAGGCTCTCAATCCAGCGTGAAATCCACAGGGATACAAAGGGATCATGTGGAATCAATGGACAAAGTTTATGTAGCTGCCCAGCTCTTGGCCTTTGGCTCCGGCTGCTCTGTGGAGCTTGTGCTGCTCTGAGGCTCCAGTGCTTAATTAAACAGAGTGGAGCATGTTGTGAAGCTGCAGCACGAGAAACACAGAGGATCAGTGTGCTGTAATGTCCATAGACAACACAGTCTCACTCTAACTCCTCACATTTTGACGTTTGGTCAGGACCCTTTTGCGTCGTTTTTCGTTGCTCAAGGTACCCCTTTTCAGGCACATTTCGACGTTGTTTTCAATAGTTTGGCTTAATGTAATGGTTTGCGTGCATATATACATTTATTACATAATTTTTTAGGTTTATTGGAGCACCAAACCCCACTCCTACCTCAAACCTACCCACCTCTAAACAATACACACACACACACACACACACAGAGGCAAATGCAGTTACTATAACGTTACATGTATTTATTGCACAAACTAATCATAAACAAGCAGTATAAATACATTACAAACAAGTCGTGTCACACTCCAAGTCTTCTGAAGCCATACGAAGTCTTTATGTGAAGAAGAGAGTAAAACACAAGGTTTTAATCAGTAAAAACGATCCCGCTTCGTTCACGCGCTGCCTGTCATCTCATTCAGGAAGCATACTCGCGTCTGGCAGCATGACGCAATCGATCACGAGGCACGCAAGAGCCAATGACAGCCAACGATGACGTAAGGAAGCACACCCCTACATATATGCAATAATGCTACCCAATGTTTTTACCCAGTATATCTTTTAATTATGACCATAAAAAATTAAATGAAATAATTGCGCCGGCATATTGACGCTTTCCTATTTAAAACAACGGAGGACCCCTCACGTCGAAATTTGTTGTGAAATGAATGAACGTTAACTGCATTTTTATTAATAATACTGCCTTTTTGGCCCACTTCAGTAGGACTTTAGTACATCAAATAAATACTGCATTTGCTCATAAATGGTTAAAATATGTTTTGAAATAAGCTTGACTTTAGTTTCATCCAGTAGATTAATGACAGATCCGATCGTTCCCCTCCGAATGAATGTGTGTATTTAATGAAATGCTGGGAGTTGCTCATCCTCTCGCAGAATGACAATCATCATCATAATTATTAGGCCACTCTCTAATCACCGTAATTATAATCTGCCATAATTATACAGCTACAGATTGTGACAAGACAATGGAACCAGGAGAAATTTAGATGACTGTAAACACATAGTGTAATTATTATCCAAATAAATGAAATCAAGAAGACTGATTATGGTGTCAGGAGGCGTTCGTGGTTCAACCTGTCCCCGGTTTTACATGAAGTTTTCCATCAAACACTACTGCAATTACAACAGATCAGCTGCTTTTTCTGTTGTGATGTACACAGAGTGTAGATGGAGAGCTGTGATATGTTTGTGCTGAACCATTGAAGGGTTAATGTTACCTGAATCATCCGGGTCCCAGATCGACTGATCGCTGGGTTCATCACGAGAATCTGAAGAGCTCTACGCTCGCGTGTGTAAACTGATGCCTGTGGCGGAAAAAAAAACAGCTGTCTTACAAATTCCCTCTACAACGCCTTTTATTTTTCCACAGTGTCTTGTTGGTAGGAAAGGCTTGTGCGGTAAAACACCGAAGCTCAGTTTGTAAACTGATAAGGATTCTCAGGAGTTGCAAGAAAAATAGTAGTTTCAGATATCATTAGCTATTTTTACCCATTTCTGTTTTTCCCCCTATTATTTAGTTTCACATATCCTATCAATATTTTAAGATTAATGTTATATTATTATAATATAGTAATAATAGTGAGGAGACCACTATATGTTGATATTATTAATATTAATATGAATGACTACTGCAGATACTACTGAGAGATCACATAATTTACTAAATGTACTAAAATAATGTGTTTTCATTTTTAAAATGTATTTGAAATATTTTTTACGTAATTATTTTTTTTAAATAATGTATCATTATTATTATTATTAACATAATAATACTACTAATAATAATAATTATTGTTGTTGTTATAATATTGCTTTTTTATTGATTTTTATGTTAATATTGATATTTTATTATATATTATAATATTAGAAATATGAAAGAAGAGACTGCTACTAAAGATATGTGATGGTGTGACAAAGCAAAAATGTTGAAAAAAAAGAGAGAGAAAATAACATGAGAAAAATATATCTTCATTCTTAGTTACAAATAGCATGAGAGAGGTTTATCTTCAGTGTTAGTTTTTTTTTAATTATTATTATTATTTTATTTATATATTATTATCATTATTTATTTATTTTTACTACCCGTATGTTTTTTACATTTACTTTATACTTTGTATTATTTAATGTTTTTGCACGCTTGTGTGCATTTAAGTGCAAAAATCACTTTTGTCATAGTATCTTCTTTTTAGAAATGAATATAAGTGCACTGCAGGATTTAAGCCTGTTTTTCACAAAATTTAATTTGTAAAGAAATAGATGAAAAAAGCAAACAAGCACAATAAAGTAGAAAATAGATTAAAATAAATAAATAAAGTGTATATTAATGTCACGGCAGAGGATAAACCTGCACAGTACTGACTTCTGCTGCTCTGAGGACACTTTTGGTACAGCGAGTCAGTGAATGTGGATGTTGAGATATCTTTCTTTATTCCAGCGTGTGTATCATACTGTATGCTGTGGACCTTCACAGGAGATAGAGAAAGAATTAAGGACAAGTAAGGGAAAGGTTTGAGGAGCAGCACCTGGCCGGTGAAGTGGAGCGAGCAGGAGAGAGCGGAGAGAGCTCTGGGAAACAGATCACTACCTCGGAAAAGAAAGGTAATGCTGATGTGAACACGCTCACCTGGGGACGACATAAATCACTGATCGGCCAGAGCAGCCGACAGCCGCTGAATACACGGCAAGAGATAGAGATGAGAATGAAGGGAGAGGATAAGAGGAGGAAGAGAGAACTACCGAGACACTGGAAGAAAGGGTCACTGAGAAAGAGAGAGAGAGCATCAGTCTAGTCTCAGATGAGTGTTCTTGAATTCGATGAGATGAGTAAAAACTTAAACCAAGAAACAATAGAGTTCAGCAGCATCATGTGCATCATGTGCATTCAGTGATGACTGGGATTCTGAGACAAGTGACCAAAAAAACAATTGTTGTACGTAAATAGTCTAAAATGCTGCTTCAGAAACACTTTAGTATAGGGAGCAGTTCTCACTATTAGTTGTTTGTTAATATTGGCTGTTTAGTACAGCTTATAAAGCACATATTCTGCATGAGGATATTCTACATCCCTAATACTGCACAAGAACTTAAAAACTAACTTACTAGCTTGCTTAGCAGCAAATTAGTTTAAAGTTTATTGAGGCAAAATTTATAGATAATGTTTTTGTAATAGAATTGGACCTTAAAATAAAATAAAGTTTGACCAAAATCACTCAGTCGTGTCTACATTTAGGCCACATGTCAGTCAGATCGCAATTTCTGCTGATTATTTGCCATTTAAACCCTCATGATGTTAGAAATGCAAGATTTTATAATGAAACTGATAAAAGATGCACACAAAAATTAATAATTCAATCACAAACATTCTAAAAAGAGCACATATTATGGAAATAATATATATCAAATAATAAAACAAAAATATAAATCAATAACAAAAAAAAAAAAAAATAAATCAAATAAATGTTTTTGTACAATAATTAAATTTTCACGAATTCGCACTTCTTCATTCCTTTAAACAGTAATGATAGTAATAATAAGCAAATTTGGCGTGCTGTCCGG
>JAUCMS010000127.1:29247106-29262884 GCA_032357445.1 Enteromius radiatus | reverse complement strand
AAAGTGGTCGGTGTTTTACTACTCCTAGTGTTAATTTCGTTTGGAAACTGTAGTGAATTGTATGTATAGGTACAAACAAGTAATACTTCACAGCAGTGGCGTCATGTCCATTCAAAGTGATTTTTGCTTCCAAAATACAATAATAATAATAATATAAAAATATATATTCCAATCTGAGCCAGAGACGGACATGTTTTTACAGCAATGCACATTTTAACCAATCACAAATGATTCTGTTGTGCTTACGAATGCAATGACCAATCAGAGGCGTTCAGATGCTAAAAAAATTGCCTGTATTTTCTTCACTAGTTCCCTGACTGAATATCTCGTTCTGGTGAATTCTCTCGTCATAAACAACAAACTGCAGATGTATGTATGAATCTCATTTCATAGTGTAAACAGCTTCAATGATTTTAACGGCAGTTTGTGAGTGCTTGAACTAGACTGTCAGTCAAAATTTTCTTTGAAAATCTAAATGTTATTTGCTCTCTATATAATATAATTTGTGCCCCCTCAAAAGTAATGTTCATGGTGCCCCTGCTTCATAGTTTTGATATTCCTTTCTGTTTTCTTTGACTCTCTTTTCACTCACTGGCAAAGGTTTGGAAGGCTATGCTCCTCCTATCAAAGCTTACTAGGGTTGAGGGTGCCATTCGGCAGCAATAGTCATAAACTACAGCTATGATGGTTATTGCAGTGATAAAAAGTGATACATAAAACACAAAACAGAAAGAGCTATACCTATTTATAGATAAGATTATCTGAGCCTTAATCGAAATAGCAGGCAGGGGAGCCCAGGATTTCTTCCCTAGAGCTTCTTTACGGCCTGTGTTCAGCTTCGACACAGCATGACTATCTAAACGTTCTGAATAAAGGGCATGTTAGCACATAGGAAATCTTTTTTTTTTTTTTAAATCGAGATACTATGAAGCAAATCACATGTTACGTACTTACACTTACCATTTGGGTTTCATATATTAGACATTAGGCTCATCAGCTATCAGGTAATGGTGCCAAAAATGAAGCTGTGTGGTGTCTGGGATGGATGGAAACAGCAGACACACACATCCAACAAGTAGGTCACTGAGGGATCAGAGACACTCATCCACAAGATGTTTTTAGCAAAACATCCCCATGACTCTTCATACCTCTTTCTCCTTTACTTTCTGTCCTCCTCCTCCTCTCCTTTTCAATTAATTTACTGGGTCATTTCTGTTATGCAGTACATTTTCATTTTGTCACATATTAAAAACATTACCATGTCTTAATACCCTTGTGAAAAAGAAGGGCACGCAATTGTATTGAATATGCACTTTGTGATGTACTGTACTTCATGTAGATCTTAAAAGTCAATTAAAAACTCTACTTGCATATGTAAATAACATAATAAAGATATCATTAAAATAAAAGGCCATTTAAGTGTAGAGCCAGTTTTATGACTTATTGTCTTTTAGCAAACTTAGATGCAATTTTATAGAAAGCACTTTGTAATTAAGTTAATATAATTAAGTCTCACTTTAAATTTTAAATCATTGATGTGCTTCAAAAAAAGTACACTAAATCTAACATAAATCACATTTAAAATGTTAAATATATATATATATATATATATATATATATATACTCTCTCCCTCTCTCTCTCTCTCTCTATATATATATATAGAGGGAGAGAGAGTAATGAAAGGTTCATATTTTGGTTTTAGCAGTCCCCAACAACTTTTATTGTCTTTTAATATGCATTTATTTTTACCTTGCTCAGTGATTCCCAAACGATTTTCATTTCATCACGGCTGTAATGCCTGATCAAGCAGCGGTTGTGAGCACATGGCTGCTTTGTGTACAACATTACCATGGAAACCGTTCACAGTGTCAGTTTTTGGAACTGACAACCACATCTGTATGAACGAGCGACGGGAGTCAAGCCCATATTCCTAACCAGTAACCATAGCGACAGTGACCGAAGTAATATCAAAGATGGCAACTTCCATAAAGCTCAAATGCAAGACTCTTTCTTTTGAGAGACAATAACTTCATACAAGGTGCAGCTTTAAAACCTTGCAGGATGTTTTCATTCACTTAGAGCTGTGTAATTTTCAAAAATCCATAACAGGGCTGCTTTAAGCTATATAATTATATAATAAAGCCATACTTATCTAAACATCCTCAATGCAAGATGTATTGCTTGCGACGTTTTCTTACAATGTGCAAGAAAATAAACATAATTCAATATCTCAGTCTATAAAATGATTGCATATTTGATTTATCTTGTTTAATGGATGCTACATTTTATTGCGAACCTTGTAAAACATCCAGATCATGTGTATGTTTTCTGTACTGTGTCACGGGAAAGATTGTTTAACTTGGATGTATTAAAAGCACAGCTCACACCTCTCCTCCTGTACTCTCTTTCACTCTCTTTCTGTCTGTCTCTCGCTTCTCTTCAGTCTCTCTCTCTGTCTCTGCCTGTGGGACTTGAACTAATTAGAATCTAATGGACCAAAAGTGACTTGTACGCTTGAGGAAAATAAGGAAAACTAAGATGGCATTCATATGTAAACGCAAACACTCTGGTTTACACAGAAATAATACCGGTGCCACAATGGCCCTCCAAAAAAAAAAGAAAAAAAAAAGCCAGTCAAGGCTAAAAAGCATATTTAAATGCATGAGTTTTCCTTTTACCACTCTTATTAAGCAGCCCGGGCATAATCTTGGGCAATTGAATGTCCTAATATATATATCTATAATTTGTCAAGGAGTTTATTTTACTGCAGAGCCACAGAATGCTCTCTTTCGTGTTCGGAGACTCTTTCAGCTTTTCTAGGCTTGCGCGTCTGTATAAGTGTGTACAAGCAATCATCATTATGCAATGATAAGAAACATGCCCCGACGACTCACTCGGGAATTAACCATGTCATGATTCCACACCCCCGATTGTGGCTCACACTCTCGTTCTGCTCTTCACTCCCCCGTTTAGTAGAGCTAAATAACTGATGGGCATAATTTAGGTCCTCTAAAAGGCTCATTTCATAGAGGGCAGTCATTTTTGACTGTGGAATGGATCTGAATGCAGGCCACATTGTCGCAATATTCCTATTCTGGAAACACAGCGCATGCACTGATAGATAGAACGGCTGCGTTCATTTAAATGTAGATTCTCAATGGCTCCAGTCTGATGCTGCTATAAAATCAATAATCATATGACACTTGAATTACAGGGGAATGACACAGAGCGGCATAAACTGGACGTGAGTTACAGTAGATGAGATGTTGTTAGTGTCCGGGTTAATAAAACGCTACCAAACGAGCAAATTATGGTATGAAAGATGCATGGAATGCATAATTGTAGACTAATGGATCCCTTTAGGATTAAGGATTGAAAAAATCAATAACTAATGTATGTGTCCGACTGAAGTGTGCGTTTGAAGGTAAGGGAAGACTGAACACCCCAGTGTGGACTCACACTGAGGACTGGTGCATGAGGAGATGAGCTCAGCTTTAGCTCATGTCATACAATAAAGTCTTCATTTAAGCTTTGTCAGATGTTTCTCCTAAAATTAAAGGAGATAGCATTACAATGAGAAATGATTGAGTTAATATCGATACTTCTGACTGGTTCGCTTGGTGAGAAATGTTTATGATCATATTGTTACTTTAATTTTACATTTTAATTGATAATGATACTTCTTACTTGTAAAAAGCTTTATACGAAAAATGTTGATTTCATGTTCCTGACTTTAAATAGACTACTCCTTGATTAACTAGAAGATAAATAATTGAGATTGTAATGATTCTACTGACTTAAAATGCTTTTTAGTTCATATTGATACCTATTTGATTAATTTTAAGATAGATATGACAGTTGAATGACAATTTTTTGACATGAGGTTGATATTCTGAATTTTTTCCCCTAAAGCTCTAGTGGTGTAAAGTATGTCAAAATGAATGGCGAACAAATATATATGAATACTAATATATATATATATATACATAAATAACAGCAAAGTAAACAGTGCAGTCATTGTAGGCCTGTTTACGCCACTGATAAAAAAGAAAAAGGGGGAAAAAAAGGTAATTGCAACTTTTTATCTCACAATTTTTCCCCTCACACTACTGACTTTTTTAAATTGTGTGGTGTAATCTTGCAATTCTGAGGAAAATAAGTGAGAACTGAGATTCAGAGCCAAAAATGCAGCATTTGCAAGTTTATATCTCACAGTTCTAAGAAAAGAAAAAGTAAAAAAATTGTATATCACTGATAATAATAACTGATATTAAAACTGATAATAACTTACATATTTTATCTTTTTGTAAAAAGCTGTAAATGTGATATGTAATCTCACAAATGTGAGAAAAATTTGATTTGTGAGATAAGTTGTGATTATTTTTTAACATACATTTTATTCAGTGGCTTCCACAAGAACCAGTTATTTTTCTTTCAGAGTGCTGTCAGACAGAGAATATGACACATGCTGATTAGAGAGATGCAAAAGAGGAAGATGATTCCAGGTTCAGAAACAAGAAAGGCTTGGTAGAAATCCAAAACAGCAGACAGGGCGAGTGAGACAGAGGACGAGGTGTCTGATTTGGACATGTAGGATAAAGCACAGGTGCTAACTTAACAAGCCCGTTATTAGATACGCATCTGCGCTAACACCGAGGGTGTGCGGTGATGGAGCAGGGCTCGGTTTTTCGTCGGGATGTTCTGTTCTGATCCACCCTGTTCTTCTGCAGAAGAGGCTCTGTGTATTCTCTCTTCAGGTGAGTCCTTGACAGGAGAAGAAGGATTCAGGAAGTCTGCCGATCGGAGGCACGTCCTCAGCGTTGAATCCTCGCTTAATGAAAAAAAGCCTGGGGAGCTTGTTTTTTATGGACCCCCTGTTTGTACGTCTGTCCCGGTTTCATTGTTCTCTTGCCCCAGCTGTTTCTACTGCGCTCGCAATTGAGGTAATTTATTCTTCTGCTAATTTAACTGGCCTCAGCTGAGACAGGGAGACAGGCACAATAACAACAACAACAACAAAATAAAAGGCCCATCTGCACCAGCGCCAGCCCCCTTCTGTGTCAAGGTTGAAGCCCACGCAAAGCTCTGACAAATATAAGGAACTTTTCTCACTCATGATTTTGAAAGAGAATATTCCCACTCAGCAGGCAGGAAGTAGATGGTGTAATGTAGCTTCCACCTGACACGTCTGTGAAAAAAGAGCCGACTGGCGGCTTGACTTCTGTATTGATATCACAGAACATGATGGACTCCTGCTGCAAGTCCAGTATTATAAAGGCATGGTTTCTCTTAGTAATTAATGAAGCAGATCATCTAGTTACGTGTTGATGTTCAACTTCCTATTTAGACTAGTTGTAGACGGAGTTAGCAAATGGATTTTGATTTGATTTGTAGCTGTTGCTGCGCAGTTGATAAGATAAAAGCTTGCTGTGCAGTTGCTAGGGTGTTGTAGATGGTTGTCAGGGTGTTGCTATTGAATTATTACAGTAGATTTGAGTGTTGCTGTGCAGTTGTAAGGGCATTGTGAATGTTTGCTATGTGCTAAACTAGAAGGCTGCTGTGCAGTTGCTAGGGTGTTTTCCAGGAAATTGCTGTAGCATGCAGTTGGTTTTCAGAGTGTTTTTAGCGTGTTGTTATGCAGTTGCTGTAGTGTTGTGGGTGGTCACCAGTGCGTTGCTGAATGTTTTTAGAATATTCAAGGTAATTGTTTACCAGCCTAAGTCTCCCACATGGAAAGAACCTATATGAGGATATATGTGCATATATGAAACCTATATGCAGTGTATATATGATAATATATGTGCTGCATATATATGCCACATATAGGCAAAATTGAGGTACATATATGTGCATATACAGACCATATAGGTCTCCTGTATTGCTTCTAATTTTAATAATTTTTAGGCAAATAATTAGGCAGTCGTGGCCTAATGGATAGGGAGTTGGACCTGTAACCCAAAGGTTGGGGGTTCAAGTCCCAGGTCTGGCAGGGATTGTAGGTGGTGGGAATGAATAACCAGCTCTCTCTCCAGAGGTGAGACCCTTGAGCACTTCTCACTGCTGTGTGTGTGCACTTGGATGGCTATTTTTTTTTTATAAATATATTTTAATAATTGTACTAATATATAAGTAAACATATAGGTGCATATTGTCACGAGTGAGGGATGTGGAGACGTACGGGTTCAAATGCAAACTGTTTATTAAATACAAAGAGCAAAACAGACAGGCTTAAGGGTAGTTACCGGCAGACGAGAATGGAGGAGGCAGAGCAAGAGAGTGGTCAGAGTCCAGGCGTTGGCGAGGAGTAAACAGAATCCGAGGGGCAAGGCTAAGGCAATAATCCAAACACGGGCAACGATAAATCCAGACAATGAACACAGGGCACGAGAACACGAATAAACACCCTAGGTTGACGGCAATACATTAAACCAATGATCCGTGCTGACATACAAACATATCCAGGGTTTTATACCCAACAAACTAGGTCAGTGGGCGGAGATGAACAATGAAATACCACGACAACTGATGAGCGGGCGGAGACATGAGTTTGTGGCAATGAGTCCATGAAAACAAACATAAAACACCCATAGTCTGC
Source organism: Enteromius radiatus (assembly GCA_032357445.1). NCBI lineage: Eukaryota > Metazoa > Chordata > Actinopteri > Cypriniformes > Cyprinidae > Enteromius > Enteromius radiatus. The sequence goes on along the minus strand of JAUCMS010000127.1, from coordinate 29,256,288 downwards.
GGGGCGCTGAAGTGCCATCCAATGGCCTGCGCTGGCACCTCCAGCTGACCATGACACATATATGTACATATAATGTAGGAAAATGGCCAATTTTATATATGTCACATATATTAAAAACCTGTATCAAAACATATATGTTTATATAAGTTCTTTCCATGTGGGCTCTGTTGTAATGTTTCTTTTCTTTTCCTGCCTGTTTTATTGTTGTTTGCTAGAAAGCCAATATTATGAGGCACAACAGTGTTGAATGAGTCACATGATGATATGCTATACTTTGGGTTAGTAGTCAACAAAATCTTGATGAAATTTCTTTTTGGAAGTCCAAATAATCTGAAATCGTGACTTTATCATCAGCAAAGATTCAGTTTTCTCCATCCTCATGAACTGCTTTGTCAATGCATTCGCTGGTAGTTCAATCATGACCGGAGAACCTGATGGTACTTATTATGCAAAGCGGTCAGGAAGGCAGCAGCTCAATCTGTGTTTAAAATCAAACCCACATTATTCATCCTGTGCTACAAAGCATCGAGTCCCCAAAGCGCTGCAGTTAATTGTTCTTCCCATCCCTGTCTCTCCAAACAATCAATCGGCGTATTGTTACAAACACAAGCATGTTGTTTTAATACTCCACGCGAATGTTATTCACTGCATTCGTTTGACTCGAATTTTCATATCTGAGAGGCTTTTTCAGCGAAGACGTGAATCCAATTTAAATAATATCTTTGTGCGCCAATATATTTGCAAATCAATATCTTGTCATGTTTAACAATGCTGGCATGACACCTTTTGTAGAGCTCGTCTGAAGCCAGGCCAGAATGCCTTGCTCTGTGTTTCTGGACGTCTTTGCCGGAGATTGATTTTGAAGACACATCAGGGCTATCAGCGTGGAGATTATGTGGCCTTACATCCTCTTATCATGCGCCATTCCCAGCCATCATCTCATAATCTCTGTTTCGCTGTTTTCTGTCACAGTTATCTGCACTCTCCCTCCTTTTCTGTGTCATAATGTTAATGATTAAAGCAAATCTCTTGATTTTTCTGAAGTTGGAGTGTCTAAAAATACACTAACCCCACGTGTGCAATTACAACCAAGCATGATATCCTTCCTGAACAGAGTGTTCTTATCAAAACCTCAGCAGAAACACCGCTAATTACAGAACAATTACCAACATCGCCTGCAATCTGACAGTGATAAGCGCATCTTAAATCGTATATATTCTTGCGGATGTTGTTTTCCGCGCAGGCGAAGTGACTTATTCCACTCAAACATCTGCTGGGCATCAGTTGGTCACATTTTCTGATAGATTACTCTCCCAATTCTTCCGATATGTCCAATGCATGTCATTTGAAGCATGCGAGATTTATAATCGTTTAACAGTATAAAGACATTTTGATGAATCGCGAGCTGGAGAAAGAAATGGATACGAATAGGGAAAGCTTTCTCTCAAATCTCCCGCATTTGTTCGCCCTACAAAAAACAAAGGAGGAGTACATTTCAAGGACAAGGTTTAGAGACGTCTGCACTATTGATTTGCTAACAAGGCCCCATTCAGCAGCACTTCCGTATTCATCTCCCAGCTCGACAGACAATGGTGCACATTGGACTATTTACAATAAAACCCAATGTTCTCCTGCTGCGGAGCAAGGCTCGCCTCGAGATACAGCATGAAAACCAGGGAGAAAGAGTTGGTAAATGAGGGAAGGAAAGAGCAGAAGCTTCATATAATATGACTGACCCATATTTGAATATGTATGTGCTGGGGTGTTCGATAATGGGGGACTACAAATGTGTGTTTATGCGAATATTTGCGAGAGACTCTCTGGCAGCCTCCCTCCCTGGCGCTGCCCCGTAAGGATCTCATTTCCGTCGGCCATAAAACATTAAGTTGTTAAATTTCTTTATGCGCCTTGCTCCCCTCGCACCGAAGGGCTCTGAGCGTGTCTGAAATTGAGTGATTGCCTGCAGCCTTTGGATTGCTTAACCCCTACTGTCACACAAACCTCTGTGGACTTATATTTTTAGGACTTTTTTCCCCTTCCACTCCACCCCCTGCTTTTTTCTCCCTCTTCCTCTCTTTAGTCTCTCCATTTGCCTAATTCTCTCGCCTCAAGTGACTCTGTCTTTTTTTTTTCTTTTTTTTTACACCTTCTTACTTTGTTTCTCCTTCTTTTTGCCTTTCTTTCTCCGTTTCCCTTCCTTACAGTGCAAATATAATGTTTGTAAACAATATACTGTATTGTCATTATTTCATAGTCAAAATAACATTCTTTAAACAAAAGGTAAGGTAAGGTATGATGTTTTCAAAGAAAATATATTCTGTAATTACAGTTCCCATTGGCAAAATCGTTCTTATGTTCTAAACATGTATCCAATATGATTTAGAAAAAAATGAGCTTAATTCTAAAAATAAAATAAAAATAAGAAAAACATTCTCTTATACAGTTTATGTGTGTGTGTGTTAAATTGGGAAGTTCTAAACAAGACAAATACTGAATATGAAAAAAATGTAAGCTATGATACACAGCTGTGCTGTCCATCATAGCAAGAAAATTAAAGCAAATAGAAACATTATTTTAAGTATCTTTTTCCAAAAGATTTGAGCAATTCTAAAACGGAAAAAATGCTTAAAAGGTTGTTACCCAGGTTTTCTTTGTAACCATTTACAAAGTCAACTAGTCTATGCCTCCTATGTAGTGTACTTTTTAAAGTAACTAGTACAGTAACCCATTAAATTGATTCTAAAATCTATTTATTCCCTCACTGACAGCTGTCCTGTCACTAGTTTAAAAGAAATTGAAATAAGCTTACCCAGATCAGGTGACAAAAAACACTGCAAAAATAATACTTATGATACTAATTAACACAATTAGTCTTTTTTTTTTTTTTTACGGCATAACTTTTCCAAAACTGACAGTATAGTCCAGCCTCTATTTATGAGGAGCTACTTCTTTCAGTATTCTTTCAATAAAGCATTGGTATAATGTGAACTTTGGTTCTTTCTTCCTGACACCCTGAGATTGCAGTGTTGATGCCCCGCTCACTCTCATACACTCTCATTCTCACCTGCTCTCAAACACGTCCTTTACAAGTGTGTGGGTGCGAGGGGGGATGACAGTGACATGTGACCTGCAGCTGGAGGCCAGTCTCTCCTCTCTGATGGAGGGACTAATTTCCCTGTGTATGATCATTACATGGGCTGACAAAAAGAAGGGATCACCTCTCTCTTATCTCCTGCTTCTACAAACCTGCTGGCTTCAGCTCGAGTCCGTCAGGCTTTACTGCCCTCACCCAGAAACACCTAAGTTATAATTGCAGTAAGATTAGATGCGATATCTGTCACTAAGATACTGAACATGATTTATGCACACGTGTATTCATTTATTTAACAGTTTATTAATGGTGTGGTCACACTTTGGCCCTAATACCTTTGTACTTACATAGTAACTCAATGTATGTGCAGTGTAGTTAAAGTTTGTGTACTACACACATACAACAACTCACTGAATGTTATGGTACTCTGTGTATGACAAAATCATGCGGATTATTCTGCAGTGGTTGTCTAAAATAATCTGGATATAAACACTTTTTATAGGTTCACTGTAGTGATTCAGTGATTCAATGGTTTGATGCTGTATATATTGTTCAGTATATACATAAAAAAAAGTAGTTATTTTAATTTTATTATTTTTTTTTTTTTTATTTACATAGTTTATATATATTTTAATAATCTTCACACTGTTCACATTCTCTGCAACGACAACAAAACATGTTTGGCTATAAAGCCTGCAGATTTCACCAACAAATGTCCTTTTAAGTCCTTTTGTCATTACATCATTCAGTACAGGCACTATTTGACCTAAAGGAAACCCTGCTGGACGCAAAGCAGAACAGTGTACCCTCTGTTTGTGTGTGTGCTGACCTCCCAGTACAGCTGAGTGAGTTTACAGGCTGGGAGTGTGTTGGTGTGTCGTGTCTCAATCTTTTGTGAGATCAGAGGTGCAGTCATAGTATCTCTGGGAATATGCAATTTTGTGAGTATGAAGTGGGAAAGGGCCTGCTGGTGCTGCGACGAGGGGACGTCCCGCTGTTCACGCGCACACACTCACGTTTGGGAGTCTCCTGCTGCCGTGTGCTGATGAAAAAGTAATGTACTGTGTCTGAAAGTTTCTTGTCTTCTTTTACCCAGCACCCCGTTCTCCCTGAGGAAATAGATCTCTGAGAAAACGGAGGAAGAAAGAGAGAGGGAAAATGTGTGTGAAAAAGGAAAAGAGAGATTTCGTCTGGTAGCACAATGTGACTTTTGATGCGTTCAAATCATGTTGGAAATATCGTATTTACGAGTTGAATGCACATGAATGTCTTGAATTGCGAGCAGGAAACTTGGGATTTTCTGGAAGACCAGAGTGTCTGTGTTCATGTTAGTAAAAACCTGTCGGATGCAATGGATGCAACATCTGGATTAATGCTACATTTGCCAAAATTACATTTCTTATTATTATTACTTAATTTACAATAAAACTATATATGTGACCTGGAGTACGTAAGTCACTGGGGTGTATCTGTGCCAAATATACACTGTACGGGTCAAAATTATTGATTTAGCAAAATGATAAAATTTTGTTTAATGACAACAATCATTAGGATATTATGTCATGATCCACAGAGTAGTTTTCTACCGTAAATATATGAAAACTTAATTATTAATTATTCATATGCATTGCAAAGAACTTAATTTAGATTTTTTTATTCCAGATATTCATTTTGTCAATATTGTCAAATACTGTCCTATCCTAACAAACCATGCATCAATGGAAAGCTTATTTATTCAGCTTCCAGATTATGTATAAATCGCAATAAAAATAAAAAAAAAACATGTGGGTCACATATGTTGGATGTACAACAAACCATAATATTATATCAATTTGCATCACTTTGACATTAAATAAAATTAATACTTTAAAAAAAAAAAATTTTTTTTTTCAATTGTTAGTTTTTGTCAAACTTTACAAAAAAATGTTAGGTAATTATTTTTGCTCTATATATTGCAACACAATTTTATGCTGTTTCCCAGCTCAGACTCTCCTTGTGATATTTTGGATGGTATTCCAGCACTAACCACCAACTTTCATTTTACATTTATGTTCAAGCAATTGGCTTTTATCCAAAGTAATACATTGAAGGTGACCTTCTCTATTGTCTTTATTGATCTCTATACAGAAAAGCTCAAAAACATTGCATGAAAGGACTAAACTTATAAAAAGGTGGGCAGGCAGCAAAACAAGAAGTCCACAAGTAATATAACAAATTCAAAGCACCAGTGTCTTACTGAAGCAGACCTCTCAAATATTAGTCATAATTCTACTTGGAGTTTTTCTAGATCAGGTCAATTTCACAGACATACTTTCTGAGTTTAATCCTGTCCTAATCGAACAGGTCTGTGTTTTTCTTATATAATCTTAGGTAAAATTATGGTGCAAATTACCCACAGTTTTTGGGCTGACTCAGGAGTCCTGTGAGAAATCTAATCCTGTCCCGTTACTTTTTCACAGCACTTCTGAGTTTATCTTGACCTTTGTCGAATACCAAAACTAAAACTAAATGTGTTGTTTTGCTGCCTGTACACTTTTATTATAAGTTTAAACTTTCTTGCTACTTTTTGAGCGTTCCTGTATATTAAACAGTAGAGACAGAAGGTCATGGGCTTGATTCCCAGCGAGGACAAAAACTGATCAAATGTAAATGTGTACTCTGAATGCATTGCTCTGGATAAAAGCATTTACCAAATCATGCATGGATGTAAATGTAAAATGACAGCTAGTGGTTGAAATACTGCTGGAATCCCATCTAAAATTAAATTAAACAACAAGCAGAGTCTGAGCTTGGAAATGGCACAGCATTGTCGTTGTTTTATACGGCACAGAAAAGCAGCGTTGGATACATAAATGCATTGTTAAGTTTATAAAAAAAGCTTGTTAACGACATGAACATAGAAAACAATTCTAGAGCATTATTAATTAATTAATTTAATAATTAATTCTTAATCTTACACTGGAAAAATTACAATGATTTTAATAGTAAAAAAAAAACAGTGAAAATGCTACGATAAAAACATGTTAAATGGTTAATGGTAAAGTCCTGTAAAATTTACAGGGAATAGCCGTAAACTAACATTCCTATAATTCCCTGCATTACATTTCAAATTTAGTTTTTTTTTTCTTATCATTGATGTTTATCATGGTTGTATGTTACAAGTAATGTTGTTAAATGAATGTTTATTGCATATTTCAATTTAATGAGTCTCACCATGATGGTGTTTAGTGTTTGTGTGAATGACTCTGAGCTCCTTCTATATATGTTCATATTTAAAAGCTGTTTGTGATGGGCTTTGGTTCATCACGTGACTTTCTCATTACCACCTGCTTCTTGTGTTTATCAGTGTATATCAAAGGTACAAGACATATTTTAGTACTATAATAGGTTGATATATTAACATTATATCACTCAACGAAATTACGGTATTTAACTGTAAATTTAAATTTAAACCTAAAATGTTGTTAGTATATTTTTACGGTTGAATCCCGGCAATCACAGATGCCATTGTTTTTACAGCAAATTTTATTTTATTTATTTATTTATTTCTATTATTATTTTACTGTGTAGGTAACTTACTTTTAACATTTACCAAAAATGCATTAATATGTGCTTTTAAGTACTTAAAAATAGCTGATATGCTAGTAATATGCATGATAACAAGCAACTACTTCATAGTAAGAACCAGGTAAGACTGGTCCCTAAACTAAAGTGCCACCATTAATATATTACCAGGATTTAAAGTTGCAATTATTTCATGATCTAATAAATCAGTTGTAAATAAAGTAAATACTATAGCAAATGAAAAAAGTGTTACCGAGACGTGTTACCATAGCATATTCCTACTTTAACTACAGAAATCCGAATCTAAAATCCCGTCTAAATCAATACACAAAATCACAGATATCCTCTGCTAATAAATGTAACTCAGATGCGGAAAACTAATCCTGTTGGAATAACGCTACAAAGAGGAATTTTACTTTGCTTTGCTTTGATAACACATTAATCTCTCTCCGCATGCAGACAAAAACGATTGTGGTTAGGGACTTGTTTAGTTTATTTCTGGTTTGAAACAGAAGCAATTGTCCTTGCCTGTCTGCTGACATGGCAAGTCTCCAAAAAGCACAACGCAACCTTATTGCAGAAGCTATAGAATATACTTTGTAGCTAAACTCCAATGCCATAGTATAAAGTACTAACATTTGTGTCATTGACTTTTTAATTGGTCAAAGATCTACTTTTATGCCAGATTTATTGTCTGCAATGAACTCACTGCATTTTTGTATTAAGCAGAGATGTTTAGAAACAGTTTTCATGCTCTATTTTCATATTCAAATCAGCCATTAGCTGTGATGTCTGGCTCTGTCAAGAAGCTTAGCAATTTAGCAAGTACACACTGAAGAGCAAGTCGTGTAGTGAATTTTCATTACACAGGCCTACATTCGTTGTTGTTTGCAAACACCAACAGCACAGAAAAAAATAATGCATATTAGCATAAAATGCGCTTGCCAGACAGCAATATAATTTCTATTGACACAATTAACTAATACATAAAATCTCATTTTTATTAGAAAAGCCAAATGTAAAAAGACGAAAATGTGTTGAGTTGATGAAAGAACCAATTATTTGCCATTTCTTTTCATTATCATCTCTTTCCAGTTTCAAAAGTGATTTTATTTAGCAATTTCACCATCAACTAAACCTGCATTCATTAAATCATCCTTTTCGTGTCAAGGGTGTAAATATGTTCCTCAAATGTCCTTCCATTGAGTGACTCATTATTTATTACATAGAGTGGGATGGAGCCATATGGCACCATCAAACATAATCACACTGGAATTATTGCTTTGTTTATTGACAGAAAATGAGAATTTAGAGGATGATTGCTGCCTGGATAGAGTCTGGAACAATGCATTTACTAATGTAATGAGTGGTGCTTGTTTTATGTGTGAATAATTCCCATCGTACCTCAGGTGTGGCAGTATGCTGTTTCATTGATTGCAGACTATTTGTAACCAGGGGTATCTCTGGAATACTTGATTCTGATTGGTCGGTTTGTATCATGGTGGATTTTACAAGTTGAATAATATTAAATATTCTGTATTTAAATGCAGTCATACATTTGTTTGCTAGTTTTGTAATTGGAAAATGTGCCTGGAAATGTATTGCAAGGTATAAGTAATAATATAGATTTAATAGACAGAATTTAGTTGGACCACAAAACAACTTTGATATGCTGGTATCATTATCGTTTTACATAAAGGTTTAAGAATGACAGATACTTTGTATGTATTAACTAACATAACCAAACAATGAACAATACGTTCATTACCGTATTTATTAATCTTTGTTAACATTAGTTAATAAAAATACAAACATTCATTGTTAGTTACAACACAGTCTCACGACCAGTTCGAGGTGAAAAATGTGTGCCAATTCATACAAATTTGTCATTTTTACAATAGCAGTGAGATACAACAATTGCGCCCCTATCGGCAACAGAACATTTGCATATTAATGTTTTGTACTATTTTATTGGTTGTGTGATCCAGGTTTGGTGTAGCTCAGGTTGTAGAGCGATGTCTTATACGATGAGACGTGATCATGTGATCGTGGGTTCGAACCCAGGGGATGCATGTGCTACTGAATCCCTATGAAACATGATTTTGCCTTTTTGTAACGGGTAGGTTTAGGGCAGTGGCGATTTCTTTAAGACTGCAGCTCAGCTTCCCCTATAATGTCACAAAATTAATGGGCAAATTATGTACTATTGTATTAACATTTTATTGACTAAAAATGTCAATAAAAGATGATTTCGTCAATTAGATTGGATAGGAATTGAGATTTCGTCAATTAAATCAATTAGATATAGCAGGTCAGCTGACTTGATTTTCTTCTCATACATTCCCGTAGCGTCACAGTGCATTTCCCCGTTGAAGCCCAGCATCCATTGACTTCAACGGGGCTGCTTTGAACGTTTTTTTTTCAGTGCTTTGAAACTAGACACTCATTGGCTAAGCGCTGCGATTATGTCCCGCCCACGGACGCTCAGCGTCTCTGGGGGTGAATGAGGAGTGGGCTGGCCTGGACG
>JAUCMS010000127.1:29189443-29209682 GCA_032357445.1 Enteromius radiatus | reverse complement strand
TGACCCTGACACGAATAAATAGATTTTGTGCTAATTTCGTGATATTGTCACGACCTGCCGTGCGACTGGGTTGGCTATTTCAACTGGTTCATCCAGTTCATTAAAAAGAACCGGTTTAAAATAACTATTCATTTGTGAATTACAGGTAATAATTTCTAGGGATGTCCCGATCACGATCGGCCGACAGGACCGGCTTTACTGACAGAACGCGCATTACAGATCGGCCGATCGCGATCGGGACATCCCTACAATTTAGTAAATAATGTTTATTTAATTACACAGGCCGATAATTATGCTTCATAAGACCTCACAATATATTTAGGAGCCATCTGTATTAATTTAGTGTTTCTTTATGTGCTTTTCTGACTCTCAAAGTGACGGTAGCCATTGAACTGCATATATGAATCATAAATAATCAGTTTTAGCTCAAATTAATTCTCTACTGTACATCTTGAATGTCCTGACAGTGAAATGTCTTTGGTGAATTATTCTTTTAAAGGTTCTTAATGGACCCATAGATGTCAGTGAAAACTTTCCTTTTTTCCAGTTGTTCTAACACCAGCACTTCACTACATTATTTCAAGTGGCGCTCTTAGAGACAGTGCACCTTAAACACACACAAAATTTGTCCCAAAATGGTGTCCATTTTCCTGTCACGGGAAAAACAATGGTTCCCAGGCCGTGTGCAGTTTGTTTTTTCTTTTCATTTTCTTTTACTTTTTTTCTGGCAAGTGGGAAAGTGACATTTTTGAGACAACATCCCATGAGTTCCCCCACGGCGGCGCTAGGGCTTGACAGCCGTTCGTTTGAGGCAGTGTCAGGCTGAAATTATACTGTCTGTGAAACCTAGTAACGAGCCAGGAATATGGCCCTGGAGCCACGGGCAGCCAGAGAGAGAGAGAGAGACAGGACTGAAGACCACAGAAGAAAAAAGAAATAGGTTGATGTTCATTACGCCAGTATGATGCAATACATTATCGTCCAAGATATTGGACGATAATGAGGTTTAGCATTAGGAAAAGGTAAATACAGTGATCTCAGATTGAAAAAGATGTTGTAAACAGTGTGTCATGGATGGTGTATTTATGTGGTCCAAACTAGCATTTTAGCCATCCTGAAGTAAATGGCTTTTTTTTGTAATGCCTGAAATACTTAAGGTACTTTTGCATTGTATTTTATGCCACAAAATACGTCCGTAAAACCCTCTTGAGATTTTTATTTTATTTTATTTTGTAAAGTTGCTTGGTTTAAAAAAAATCAGTTACGAAGAAGTAATAAAATGGGGTTGCCGGGGACATAAAATAACATCAAATCAAACAGAAAAAACTCAACTTACTTTTTGTAATGATCCAAGCACCAATGGAAAATTACTACTGCATTTTTTTTTGAGTGAACCAGCATGATGCTAACTTCCTACAAAAATACACCATCACTGTAGACACTTGAGTTTATTTACAGTATTGGCCTGTTTACAGTCCGTCTCAGGTGAGCCGATGACCGCTTGCACCGGATAGTAACATGCATCTCAAATATTGTATCTGAGCACTTGATTAAATTCTTGTTTAGTGATGTTCATTCCTTTAGATGTTTTTCCCCCCATAGATGCATCAGGGTAGATTTGTGTTTACACTGTAAATATAGTGTGGTCACATGTGTTTCTGACCTCACAAAGTGATTTGAACTCACGTACACTATATTTAGTCCTGGCCACATGTGGGTCACCCACAACCGATCTCAATCCCATTTATAAGCGTGGTCATGGGACTGTTTTGGTTTTGTTTAGGTATTGTACTGAAATGTTTAGATAGGTAACTAGGCAAAATATCACATTGTACTGTGTACACTACATTTATTTTTGTAGCAATATAAAACAGAAATATTTTGGGAATACACGTTTTTCTGACATGTTTTGATAATTACACGGATCATTTTGCATGTAAAAGAAAGAATGTTTACAAGCTGTGAAGATTTCACTGACAATCATCTTGCCATGTGCATTTAGTTACTGTGAAAATTACAGACAATTATACTTACTCTTTCGTAGCTACACATTCCAAAACATGTGCGATTTGCTTAAATGAATGAGAAATTCAAATGTGACGTGAACTACAAAATAAATGTTCAGAGTTTGAAATTTCTCTCTCTCTCTTTCTTTTTTTTTTTTTTTTGAGCAGGGAAAAAAAAAAAAAGAAAAATGGATCAAACGCTTTTGTAAATATACTGTACATGCTTCAATTCCCTCTAGACTTTTTACAGATCATTGCATTTTTATGTAAAAATAGGATTATTATTTTAGAGGAGAAAAAGGGGATAAATGCAACAAAAAAAGAACAATTTTGCTTGCTTCCGAATGTAAATACATACATATTTAAGTAATATGTAACAAAATAAATTAAATTACATATTTATTTTATGTATTTTTGTTTTGTTTTTTTTACAAAGAACGCTCATGAATATCAGTTAGCACTGTTCCCCTTCATGCTCTTTGACCACATCAAAACTAAATGCTACTAGAAATGTATCGTATGCTGTGATTTATATTTTAGTTTTATTTTCTGTTCTGCATCCCATGTCTCTTTCATTGAAAATGAACTGGTAACTCTGAGATTTATTCTATACCACATCCTTGACATTATGCATTTGCAAAATGAACATATGCATTTACTATAATTTTGGTAGAGAGCAGACTTTTTAGTATTTTTTAGCAGTTTAATGCATAATACTGGCTTACTGTACTATGCATGTTCAAAAAATCTTTCTTTGCATCCGTGAGGTCAGGACTCCCCCTTCATTGAGTGTCGTGTCGTGTCGCCATGGCATATGAAGCGGCACACTTGATTGGCTGAGTGGCAGCCAGGTCAAAGGTCAGACAGGAACTCTTATGCTCCCCAGGGTGCCGTTGCGATGCATGACACACCAAGTGTGACAGCTCGATTTAAATAAGTGTACATTAGTGTGGTGACAGTGCTGAGAGTGTGCTTGCCTGTTCTTAACACTGTGACTGTTCACAGATGTGCCAGCGGCTTCTAGTGAGCCAGAGCTACTTATACTAGCACACATTTTAGTTGACTTTTTAACACCCAGATGAAATAAATATTCAGATGTTCATTTTTCACCTGGTGAACAACTGGGGGACAATCCTCTAGACTTACACTGAAAAGCAAATCCATTTGCCGTTTACAGAGGCTTTTAAATTACCGACTCTTTTGGACACTAAGCAACTGCTATCAAAACCCTAGCAACCACCAAGCAATTACCTGGAACACCGTAGCAACCATGGAATGTGCACCATTCTGAACAGACTTGAGAATTTTTTTTATTTATTTTTGTTTAATGCAATTTGTAGCTAGAAAAGCAACGTTTGTATGTTTGTATGTTTGGCCCAGCCTAATTTGAAAGTTTTGGTGGGCGGATAGATGGATAGATAAATAGCTGTCATATAAAATTGTATATAGTCAATATGATTTCATCAATCAAACAAACACATGAATGAATAAATTAGTTAATTCATTCATTTTGAATCTACAATTTTAAGTAATACCAGTGTGGAAAACACGTAATTTCCCAGAATGCACTACCACTTAAAATAATGAATTTCTTTAAACTGCAATTCAATAAATTTAACTTGACCTGTTTGCTGTGGCCGATTCATTTTGATTAAAAAGAAAGCAAAACGGCAATAACAACACTGCATTCACAGATAATGTGTAATGGAAGTATAACACAAATTGTTTCAAACCTGCATGAGTGCCTTATTGAGCACAAAAAGATGAAGAATGTTGGTAACCAAACATTTGCTGGTAGCCATTGACTTCTAAAGAATTTTGATAATATGGAAGTCAATGGCTACCAGAAACAATTTAATCAGTATTTACAACTATATGCATACGTGACAACAAGTTTCAATAGAAATTACATTAGTTTATAACAAATGCTTATCAGTGTATACAAAAGAAGTGATTTGTTACATTTCGTATATTAGGGTGACCATACGTGCCACTTTTCCTGGCCAGGATTTCTATAAGGATATAGGTTTTGGCTTGGTTTGCTTGTGCAGACCGATCGGTATGACGTTGGTTCCTTGACGTACAAATCACAGCAATATAGTAATCTTGACCAGGATGTCTCCGGGAAAAATGGCACGTATGGTCACCCTAACATATGAAGATTACTTAAGTGAGTCAAAAATAAACAAACAAAGAATGCACTCTATTACCAATTTAAACTATACTGCATTTGTATATATTCGCAATTAAATGCCTGAAACATTTAGTGAGTGAGTGTTACTATTTCACCAACTGATGGGTTTCACACATTCAAGCACCACTCAAATGTTCTTCAGAAAATGTGAAATTCTTGTTTAATGTCATTCTTTTCGAATATGTCACGTTACGAGTCCATCTCGATACGTCTTACTCCCCTCACACCGTGCTGGGATCATTGTGTGGCTTTCTGTGAAGTCTTACACTCAGCCTTGGTTGCACCTCTCATTTCACCCAGTGACCTCAGCGCTGATGGCCTGTCACTTAAAACAGCCAGTGGCCATGGGGAACGGCCTGGAACGAATGACAGCCCACCACGCGTGCACACACACACACACATACACACAGCGCTTTAACTAGAGGTGACACGTTTGTGTTCAGGCTTTTTAAGTTCTCCAGACGCGGAAACACGAAAGCCCGCTTCAATCAGGAACAATCTCATGATGCTGCCCTTTCCACAACATCAACACATAAGTGCACACTCACACTTGTCTCTTGTCTATAAAAAAAACATGTGTTCTTTGAGTCCATGGCAACGAACCTCGTGACACCCTGCCCTGCCCCAGCCGTGACCTGTGGGATTGTATGACAACCACAGAGCGAGCTAGCCGAGATTACAAACGAAGCCGACCTCTCCTGTTGCAGCCGGTTCCTCCTTCGAGGGGCCCTGGGATCGAGGTGACGCACAACTCCGCTCAGGGTACATTGTCTGCACTGGATTGGCAGTAACGCTGAGCCATTCGAGGCTGCCTGGTTCCACCTTTCCATCGCGGGGTGACTCAGGCGTCTCAGATGGCGTGTTAATGTCGTCGAGTTTCAGAGTAACGTGGTAAAAGGTTATTTGGCTTTTCTTTGACTGGTGAAACCATTATAGCACAAGCCAATGGCTGCTTCCATCCAAGCTTTCTCTCCATTAGCTTGAAGTTTATCTCTATGCAAGTGTAACTCTAAATGTGGACACAATTCACATTTTTAATCTTTAGGACAAACTTTCTTCAATCAAATGCTTTCAAGAATTAGAATATAGTAAGATTATTAGGAATACATCTGAATTGCTTCTCACTCTTTTAGTTCAACCCTTATAAAAAAACAAAAAAAAAAACAAGTGTGTTTAATCATATTGAATGTGCACTTCTTTGATTGATTTTTTTTTTTTTCCTAAAAACTGTATTTGCAGATAATATAATATTAATGAAATAAATGGTCACTTAAGTACATTTAAGGAGAGGAAAATGCATGACTTTGTCTTAATCCACTTTTTAAAATATAATATAATATATAATATAATGTTAAACGTTTTGGGTTACACATCATTTTTAGTTGTCCTTTTTATTGAGTAATATTAATTGACAACATGTCCTTACTATAAGGTTAGGTTTAGGATTATTACATGCAAAATTAAGCATAATTTTGTGCCAATACTATAGTCATGTAACAAGGGCATCTAAAAATAAAGTGTTACCAAGTTTTGATTTCAAATATAAATTATTGATTTGAAAATATATCATGTTTTAAAGAAATAAACTTTGTTGTACAGGCATACTAGGTATACGAAATGACTAGGCTCAAAAATTGGAGAAACATATAGTGCAGTGTATCAGTTATGACATAATAAAAAGTTGCTACAACTGGGGAGGCCTGTAATGTATTTCTTACAGTGTAAATTTTGACTAAAAGATAAAACACAATAACAAACACTGTTGTGTTAGTTTGCATTAAGAGGCAGGTGCATGATGTTTGGGAATACAGTAATTTGAGAAAGTTCTGGGACTTATATTATTATACAAACTCATTTTGGTATTTCAGAGTAAATCAATATTTGAGATGGTGTGTATTAGGATTGGTCTGGTTTTTAGATCAGTTAGTTACCCAATCAGATCTACTGAGGAAAAGTCACATTATAGTTGTGCATCCTTACCAGATCTAAAGAAGATGCACATTTTAAGATTGTATGTGAAATTTGAATTCTGCGATACCTAAAAATGTACATAAAAATAATGAAAGGAAGCATAGATAATCGTGCATTCCTAAGTACATGACTTATGAAGTGTGTGGCCACTTTCTTCCTTTTTTATTAATAGATGTCCGGCTGTGTGTGTGTTTGTACTTGTAATCTGAGACGTAATTGGATATCTTTCCCTCCCCCCCCCCCCTGAACAAAACCAGCTGGACCTTTTTGTTCAGTTAGCCACTCACTCACTGTTCAGATTAAGTTTCAATCCCATGATCCCATGACTATACGCCTGCCATGTCCTCATGATTGTTGCCAATGAGAGTCCTAGGTCATATATGCACCAAAGGACCGTCACATGCTTTTCCTTCCACCTTGATTTCCAAGGCAAGGGTAGCCTCCAGCTTTCTCAGCTTTCACATGAGCTTCTCTCTCTCTCTCTCTCTCTCGTTGCTAGCTGAGACCATGAATGGGCTGGAAAAACGGCCCTGGTGACTCGGGCGCCACAAGCTAGAGAGACGAAGCGAAGAGAAGAGGTGGGGCAGGGAAACTTTTGGGGATGATAATGTTCCATCAGGCGCTCCCCACATCATATTCTTGCCACATAGATCATGTGACTTACATAATGTAATGCATCTGCGTCCTAATTCCTACATTTTAAACAGTATTACAAATATTCCCAGTATATGAATACATTTAGTAATACTACTTAATGATTCACTTCTACCCTTGTGAAAAGAAGCACGTTTAATTACATTTAAATGTGCTCTTGTTAGTAAAAATCTTCCAGTTGTGGAAAAAAACAATAATATGTGATTCACTTGTGAAAAAGTATACTTAATAATATTGAATGTGCACTTGGGAGTGTACTTGATTAATTACTCGTGTTGACTGTCATACCAAAGAATTAAATGTGTGGAAATTTGATTATTTCCTAAACATTTACATTAATCCTTCTTGTTATTATTCCAAATATTTCCAGCATATGAATATATTTAATAATACCAATTAATGATGTCGAAATGATCTGTTATGGAGTAAACGCATTGCATGTTACCAGTACAAATTTAGTTTTGGATTCAAGACATGGATGAAAGCACAGACTAATAGTGTTTTCCTCAGAAGCCGGACTATAAATACACACAATGCCATTCTTTTGTATCACGAGACTGTTTGTTTGGTCTATTGAAACAGTGGCTATCCATTAACTCCTCTTCACAGTATTAGCTATTAAATGGCTGTGTGTTTCTCGGCAATCTTTATGTCGGCTGTTTTAAAATTCCCTTTCAGTGCGTTCCTGGAAACCCGTGTGAGTTTATAGTGAATTACTTTATTGCAACGTTTCTCTGCATCACCTCAGTGAAAAGACGATTCACCTGCGTGACTCATTCTTTCAAGCACAAAAGGAACAGAGATTCATTTCACTTCCAGTTAGTTGATTATTTCAATTTTAGCACTGAATAGCATTAGTTTGGGACGGCCGGATACATATACGTGGCGATGACAGCCGCTAATTACAAAAAAACCTCCTTTTTCGTCTCTTATCCATTCCCCTTTCAGCAAACAATAAGTCATTATTTTCATCCGTGGTTTGAAATGTATATATTTTTGATGAAGCCACATCTTTAACTTGGCGGAAACAGGATTTGTTTGGCTGAGATGTGCGTTATCATCAAGCCCATGAGCCGAGTGGCCTTTTGAAGGCTGAAACGGATCTGTGGTAATCACATTATGCTTGTGACATCCATGATCCATTAACTGAGTTTAGGAATCTGATATATGTGTGTGTTTGTGCATTTCTGTAGGTTCATGCCTCCCCAATTCCCTCAACTGGGAATCTAATTCAGGAACGATTTGCATTCCCTTCCCAGACGTCTTTAGAGAAAGCGCGAGTCTTCAAGCGCCGAAGGAGCCGAGCTGATAGTAAAGCTCAGCTCCCGTAACGTTTTATCAGGGCCGTCGTTGCACATCAGTAGCGATCCCCATCCCTCCCTCCTCTTCTTCCTTCCCTCACCTTCTTTAATCTTTCTAAACAAAAGAGTGTGCAAAACAAAGATGGCAAATATCAAGCGCGATAAGAGCGTCTTGTGTTTGCAGGTTGTGTTCACACATACCCTGATTTACTGCACACCGAGCACCAGTTTGTTTGTGCTTTCGTTCAACATTTGGTGGAGTCTGACTTTTGATAATTGTGTGTAAACAAGCCACGCTGATTGATTCGACAGGTCGCAGAGGTCATGCAGTGTTCTCTATTTCTATTGCAATAGAAAATCAATGGTATGAGAAGACTGTGGCATTGAGTATAGCTCAGTAATTGAATGATTTAGTTAACTACTTTGAGGTACACTCTTAAAAATAAAGATGATTCACGATGCCATAGAATAATCTTTTTTTTTGTCTAAATGGTTCTATACAGAAAGTTTAACATCTGAAGAAACTTTTTGTTTCATTGTGGTGAAAGAAGTTTCTGCAGATTATAAAAAGTAAAAAAAAAAAAGAGATGGTTCTTTAAATAACCTTTGACCAAAAAAAGCATCGCTGTGAAGAATCTTTTAAGCACCTTTAATTTTAAAAGCATAGGATGTGTCAAAATCTTGTCATGTTGACTACTAGATACTTTATATTTTGATATTTTGGAGCCTGCCGTTAAGAAACTAAGTGCTTAACAGTACTGAATGTGTACTTCATATCTTAAAAGTATGTTTTTAAAGTCTACTTGCAGATAATAATATAACATAAACAAGGTCACTTAATTTTTAGGTTTTACTTTCAAGTGCACTCATTTCGATGTACGCATTGACCAATATACTAACGTTAAAATTCATGTTTTAAATGTACTATTACATATATGCAATTACTAATATATTTAAAATATACAAGTTTAAATAAAATGGCATACATGTTTAACATTCAGTACTTTAACCATATTTCAAAGACAACAGAAGTTATGAAATTAAATTTAAACATGGTCGGTCCTTGAATGGGTGAAAAAGTTCAGCTAACTGCATTTAATCAAAATTTAAACTACAGTACAATATATTTTGGTAGAATGGGTAACATTTGTAAACTATTAGCTATGACTTTTACCTCAATAAATTGTTAATATGCTGCATTATTATTGAGTATTAGGTAGGATTAGGGATCTAAAATAAGGACATGTTGAATATGTGTTTACAGTAATTAGCACTAATAATGAATGGCTAATATTCTAGTAATATGCATGCTAATAACTAACAAGTGTTACCCTTTCGTTGCATGGAAAGGAGTGGCCAGGATATATTTTCTTCTTTTGCGTTCCACAGAAAAGTCATGCAGTTTTGGAATGAGTAAATAAAGATAGTTCATTTTTGGGTGAACTATCCCTTTAAGCAGTGTCTGAGCATATGCAAGGGAATATGCAGATACAGAGGATGTTCTTCTCTTAACAAATGCCTCCCCGCAGGGGTCTGTGCTTGCTGAGACTTGAAACAGTATTATTGGACTCTATTTATTCATATTCCTAATTTGCTATTATTGGCCGCTGTAGTGATGTTGGCCAAACAATGAAATGATATTTAAATGCATTTATTGGGGTTTTATTTATTTGGGCTTTTCTTTTTTTTTTTTTTTTTTTTTTTTGAGTTTTGGGCCCCATGCCAGCTTTTTCAGCTGTTAAACTTGTACAAAGCAAAAAGATGCCTTACAGTTACAATATTGAGGCTTTTTTTATTATTTTTGCTCACACTGCCACAGGAATCATTTCAAAGTTATAAGATTTACATATTTGTTTAGTGGATTATGCGCATTAACTACTTGATACAGTACGTAATTGGTTTAATAGTAAGATTAACCTTCTAAAACTGATAAATACAAACACACTTTCACCTTCTTCTTTTTGCTCTTAAAACATACAGTAATATCAGATAACTAATGAAACAATAAGTATCTGACATTCTTTATTTCTTTCTATTTATGGTAAAGAACTTATTCTGGAGATATGAACATTGAGTATATAAATAGATGCGTATTTTCAGACACACATGGATTTATCTCTCTCTCTCTCTCTCTTTTGTTTGAAATACATTTATTTCATGCTAAGTGTACTACAAATACATTTTTATATTTATGTACATGTAAAATGTCCTGCAGATGTACCTTTAGTATACTAAACTGGTACGCTTAAAATCTGATAACTTGACCAAGTACAATTAAATATACTTAGTATATTTTTTTGTGCTAAAATGAACTATTACAAAGAATACTTCAAGAACGTCACTTCAGCTATATTGCATTTAAAGTCTGTTATTATTAAAAAAAAAAAAAAAAAAATCATACAATCCTCATCAATAGTGACATTAAAACACATTTTATACTTAATATCAAGAAAAGTGCGTTGTGCACAAATAATATGGCAAGTACTTTTTAATGAAGTTTAATCATAATCTTTGGTCACATGATGTATTAGGTGGTCTAACTACTATGTAGTTACATAAAAAATAAGTACAATGTACTTATAAATCAACAATGTCAACAATGTAGTTATAAATGCAGTTACAAAAATTAATTAAAGATGTAATTACATGATATAATGTACAATGTAAAAAGTGCATTTTACCAAATGATTAATTTAAATGTAAGTACATTAAGACCACCTAATATAAAGTGGGGCTTATTCTTTTATAGTCCTCTGATACATTATTAATAAAAAAAAAAAATTGGTGAGAAGAGATGCTCATAAATGTAATGATTTATTTAACTCATATAAATCCTATAAAACTAACTCTTAACTCCCTGCGATCAGCTCCAACTCTATCAAACACACTGTAAGCAACCAATCTTCAGCATTTGCTTAAAAACACACAGGCAGGTGAGCTGAAGCACGTTGGAAATAAACTTCTCGGGACTGTGGGTCCCCAGGAGCAGGGCTAGGGAACTCTGATATGTAAACACACTTCTTGTATACGAACAAACGCACACAAACACAGATGCTTCGGAACCAGAGAACTGAACACAAGATGATCCACTCTAACCCTTCAGGGCACACCTGGAGTCAGTCTCACTCAAACCATCTTCCTCTCCACACCTGTGCCCTCAAGCGTCCAATCCTTCACCTGCTTAGGGCTCCGGGGACCGGCAGACCTCTGTGCGTGAACACAACAGTCAGACATAGACATCTGATTGAAGATTAATGAGATTCAGTCATTTCAAACATACAGGATTCACTCACGTACATCTGCAGCATGTGACTCTGCCAGCCCACTAAACAAAGGAGCGCTCTTCTCCTCAAAAGCGCTTTTTAAGGAAGGCCTGTAATGTCTCTTTGACTTATTACACCTCGCCCACTCTCGTTAGAAAAGAAATTAGCTGTGCATTCTGTTTCAATTAACCTTCTGCAGCAACAGAGCGGGACTGGGATGGGAGTCCAGTGCATGCGTGGAGGTCAGGGTAATTGAGGAGCGATGTAATGATGACATTGCTGAGGAGCCGGAGCCGTGGTATTAAGGTGACTGATTGTGGCAGAAGGGCATGTGTCATGTCATACTGCTGCGACTTTGAAATACGGTGCCCTTAAAAGATGCCAGCTGTCACAATGCTCCAATACACGACCGACGGGCTTCGAAATCTTCTCGCTGAAGCCCCGTGTGATATGATCCTGCATTGAGCATGGATAGGGTCTTTTCTTCACTGTGGCTTATTTTATAAAACAACCAACACATGTTAGCATTTCTCACGGTTAACTAGTTGCTTATTGGCATGTCTATTTTTCAGGGGTGTTTCCTCTGAGGACGCAAGGGAAGCCATGTCTCCTTTTCTCAAAATTGGATAAAAAAATAGTCGACAATACAAAAAATTAAATACCTAATACCCAGTACCTAAACTTAACAACTATTTTACTAATTATTAACAAGCAGCAAATTAGAAATTGGGGCAAAAGTCGTAGTTAATGGTTTGTTAATGCTGCAGTCTGTATATTATATCTATAGCTGATTACAGTTCCTTGCAGAGTTTTATTCCATGCGCGGGGTTGTACTCCGGCACGGCTCCAGCGTGGATGAATCTAATGTTTTGAGGTGAATGTGTAGCTACAGTAATCACAAATTCCACCTTATGCCTTGGAATATATGACCCAAATAAGAGTTTTCACCAGATATTGTCATGTGAACAAGCAAGTAACAAGTCTTTTAATCTTTGTTCTGACCAGCTGAGAAAAAAACATTGCATTGCACTTCCAATAATAATTATATCTAACGTTTGTTTCACTCATATCACATTAAAATGTGCAAATCATTAATGTTAACAACATCAGCATTACATTACTATGTGTATAGTGTATATTAGCTTGTGGATTTAAATGTATGTACAGTTTCATCTCTAATTGCTCGCTTCGAACTGCTTGCCTTTAAACTACAAATTTTGTGTGTTCGGTAATCAGAAGCAGCTTTAGATTACACCAAAATGATTTTTAGACATTTAATTATTCCAGCTGCTTTGAAAAAAGGCTATATATTTTTGGACGTGACACGTGGCCAGGTATGGTTACCCATACTAGGAATTTGTGCTCTGCATTTAACCCATTTAAGTGCACACACACAGCAACGAGAAGTAAACAACCACACACACCCTTACTAGCTTAGGAAAAAAAAATGAATAAAGGTTGGAAAATCTGAAGCAGTACACACAGGAAGAACATGAAAGACTATACTGTATGCACTGATAAAATAGACAAATATTACAGTACAGTGTACATCCTAAAATGTCTTGAGTGTTCAAGCCAGTACGTTTTTGAAGTTTTTAAAGACCCATTTGAATTAAGGAGACAAATTCACTATTAACTAGTTAATTTTTAGCAGTGTTTTTTTTTTTATGTATTAGTACATACAAAACACATTTTAAAGCACCTTATTCTGCATGACCATATTTTGCATACACATCCACAACAAGGTTATGTCTACCCTAGAGAAAAAAACATTTACTGTTTTGAAATACAGTTATTTCATGCTAAGTATGCTGCAATTCCATTTCCATGTGTATGTATTTAATACCTTGCAATTGCATTTTTAGTATACTAAACTGTTTTACTTGAAGTCTGCTAAATTGAAACAACTAATTGTGCAGAAGTAGTGCTGAAGTACAAGTAAAGACATACTGAAGTATATCTGAATGTGGTGAAGTATACTTTAGGTACACTTAAATTAAATTGGTAACAGGTAAATACTGTATAGTGCTTTTAAAGACTGGTGTTATTCAAATATCCTCGTTAAAGGGTTACTTAACCCAAAATTTTGTGATTAATCACTTACCCTCATGTCATTCCAAACCCGTAAAAGCTTCAGAGAATTTGGTCAGGGCAATTGACCAATTAAAGTCTATATTCTAATGAGGACTTGGGAAACCGATGGCCTTCCAGCCTGGCCTACATAGTGTTTACCTGATTTAGCTAGACAGCACTTTCCCAAAGACCAGCTTAGAGCTAACCAGCTGAGTGCAGGTGAACAAATCTGAAGTAGTTGGCAACATGACTCAAACAATAGTTTATCTATAGACGAAAAGTGGGAAATATATGCTGGCTTTCGATTAGGAAACAAAGTGGCAGATATGCCGTTCTGCTGGTGGATATCTAGTTTACTTTCTATGACATACTCTTAAACTCATAATTCCCAGAATTCCTTTTGATAGGTAAACCCTTAAGAGTGTGTTTCCATGTGGGTGACTAAAAACATGTAGACCCAAGAACTTGTGTATCTGACTGGAGCTGCGCTTTTCAGTTTTGTCTGCAACATGCATCATCGAAGACGCTTTGTGTGGTCTGTAAGCCTGACCTAACGTAATTGCGAATAGCAACCAATGTGGATCATCCAACACAAGTCCCACTGCTGGTTAAAAGTCTCAGGTTATTTATGGCCAATCGCGGCCCACAAACACACATGCACACACACACATTCTCAGACACACTCACTTACTCCTCGATTACATCCCCACAGGCTCCCCCTCCCTCAAACCCCAGCCAACAATCCTTCACAGCAGTCCTGATCCGTGGTTATGTGTGATTGGCGGCCGGCGGTAAAACATACCCGGGTGTGTTCATTTATGTGTTTTTGTGTGCGTGCGAGTTTGAAGCCGCCGGAGCATCACCAGCCGCCTGATGAATGGTGGTGTGGCCCGGTGGTCCGATCGATATGGGGGGGTTCTGTGTCTGAAGAACAGGTGCGTTCTGCTGAGCTGGAAATCCCATTAAGACTCAGCCGGCGACGGGCGAGAGAATGGAGCGTGCACACACAGTGCCGCTGGCTTACAAGAGGAAAAAAGGCAGGTCGACATTCAGGCTTGCCCCTCACGCCCTCACACTTCTTCAGCTATGAGGTCTTGCTACCACTCCGCCAAGCGTGGCTGAGCTGGAACTTGTCTCGCTTGAAGTCCCATGAACCCCAGTCAGATCGATAAATAGCAAAGAGCGCACGGAAACACACAAGCCTTCATAGTTCTCTGTATGTCAATACTCTAAGCTTGTACCACTGATGTGGGGTCAGTTGTGGCTTTTTCTGCTGGTTTAGAGATGGTGGAGTTACATGCGAATCCATTCCATTCAATGTGTTTGGGAGAAAAGAGCGCTATTAATTTCTCATTGTCTCACGTGTCGCACATCGGGGCTGGTGTTATCTGTGAGCGTGAGAACCAGCTCTTCTACTGGTTTTCAGCCACAGGTAAGAATGTGGCCTATTGTTATGAGCTTTCCTCTGTTCACAAAGTAATCTGACATGATTCAGTAGATTGTAGATAGTAATTAGTTGATTCCACCTGCAGTCATGTGGGTAACACAAGGTGCTGAGAACCACTTCCTGATGACAATGAGAAGAGTTTGCTTTATTTCCCATTCAAATAGCATGTTTGTTTTGGTTTGCTGAAAGAGAATCTTTCAACCCGGTCTTATTTTAATGTACAGATCACAGCAGGTACAGTTAGGGTTGTAGCTGGGGTTTGTGGGGTCCTTTTCAATCTAATTCAATCTAAAATATCACTGCATAGTCTGTACTGTAAAACAAATAAATATACAGTTAAACCAAAATGTATTCAAACACCTTTAATATTTCTCACATTATCACAATTTATTTGCTATAGTTTAGAAAATGGTAATTAAATATGACAAGAACTCAGAGTTAAACTGTGTCAGAACAAATTCATCTTGTAATTCAGTCAAGAGCAGTGATTTTCATTCTTTAATTTTGTTGGACAGCAGCTAGTAATTTAGGCGTGGTCACTTTAAGAGACAATGGATTCAATCTAATGATGCACTCACGATTTCTTTCTCCGCAGATTACTTTCACTTAAGACATAACTGACAGTGTTTTCAAGGATGCCCTCCCAAACAGGTGTTGTGACATGGTTTTGCATGTATTTGTCAGTCCAAGAGCAAAAAGAGACAAATTCAAATGCATTAAAAAGCTTCTCTCTGTGTGCACCCTGTGTGCAGGCGCTGAATTTGGGCTCTTTCTCATCTTTTTCTGTTTGTGTAAAATGCAATTTGTATTTGCTTGTTCAGGGCAGGACGCAAAGGAGATCTTGGTTCTTTGTTGCTGTCCGTGGGATGCAGCTTTCTGCATGCACACCGAACATGGAGAGCGAGTACTCAGTTGAGCTTTTCTAAATCTTGTGTTTGAATGCTCTAAACTCTTTTGAATGTTTAAAATAGCAAGGCTTAAAAACATGTGTAAATTATAAGCTTTTGTGACGGCATGAGCACTGAGCCCCTATAATCGACATCACCTTTCAACCCATTTGTGACGGCCCTGGTTACCATCATGTGTATAATTATAAACACACACATATATATATATATATATATATATATAGATATATATATAAAATAGATAATACCTTATATAATATAAATGTATTGATTGTTATCAATATATTCTATATATGTAAAGACTGAATTTATACATGTGCACGCCTTCTGAAAGAAACTGACCAATAAAGGAGAGGTGCTGCATTTATTGTGGGAAGCCTGGTCACTTCCGGGCAACCTGCCCAGAGCTGTTTGGAAAAGTGAGATCTTGTTCCGGTGTAGGGGTCTTGGGGCATCATTACCTGTTCGATTTTCTCTGGCCTGACCAATCCAGGCAGTCATCTCCCATAAACAACAACTCCACCAGGTGGAGATCTTCATTGACTCTGGGTGCGGCAGGTAACTTTATGGAACTCGTGTGCTCAAGATCTTTCCTAGATCTCCAACCTCTGCAAATCCCTCTAAAGATCTCAGCAGTAGACAGCAACCCACTAGGCTTAGTCCAGATCCACCAATGCTCCACAGCACTCCAGTTAGGAACTGGAGATCGTCAAGATTCTCTCCACTTTAACATCATTCATTCCCCCAATATTCCCATAATCTTGGGACACCCCTGGTTAGTCGCCCATAATTATTGAGCTGGGAGCTCTAATTTGGCCAGCCAACCAAGCCTCACACCCTTTGCCATTTTTCTCCTCCCCTTAAGACTCAGCCAGGCCCTCCCAGGCACCCTGAGTCCATCCCCATGGACATTATGATGATTCCCAAGCCACAGATAACTTCCAAGTCATGTGAACATGTGAAACACATCAGGAGGGTGTTGGCAGAACTTCTCAAATATGGGCTATTCGTGAAGCTTGAGAAGAGTGAGTTTCACGTCCCCTCGGTTTCTTTTCTAGGGTTCATTATGTCTAAGGGTAGCTTGCAAATGGACAAGATTTCGAGCAGTGCTTGACTGGCCTCAGCCTACCTCTATCAAACAGGTGCAACACTTTTTGCAGGAGGTTTATTAGAAACTTCAGTTCTATCGCAGAACCACTAACTTCCCTGACCAAGAAGGCGAATACTCCCTTCACCTGGAATAGTAAGGCCTTTAACAACCTCAAACAGAGATTCACGTCAGTGTCTATTCTCCTAGAGGTCTGATACAGGGGTACAGGAGCAGTCCTGTCTCGAAGTAAGACAGACAACAAACTGAGTACCCACACCTGCTCTATGCATTCTTGATGGCCATCCTGTCGTCACTGTTCGCAGATCACTTAAGTGTTGGCAGGTACGAGAACGCACACAGTTTTTGGTCGACTGGGAGGGGTTTGGTCCAGAGGAGCGCACCTGGGTTGCAGCTAAGGACATTTTGGATGCTTCTCTCATTAAAGAATTCAACCAGGCACAGAGGGAGCACCAAGGGAACGTCAGGGGACGCTCTTAGAGGAGGGGCTCCTGTAATGTCTCAATACATCATCACATCCTCCAAGCCACCAGGGGTGTGGCGGTATTGCCCTATACTCCTCAACGCTAGTTGGCGATAGCACCCTGCTCCTTACAGCTCACCTGCAATCAGTCTGAATAACTACCACCTGTTCTCCCCCCTATACAAGACTGATTTGTCCTCTGCTTTATGTTCAGTCCTTTTTTTTTTTTCTTTTTCTTTATGGACACTTGCTGTTCCTCCTCTGTGCTTGGGCCACCACATCTCTGATATTCTCATTCAGTAGGCACTACTGCTAGCAACACTGGAGACCCAAGTTCGATCCCCACTTAGATCATTACATGTGTATCTTTCTTGCTGTTTATGGTTTCTCCATGTGTATATGTGTGTGTGTGTGTGTGTGTGTGTTTGTTAATCTCTGACTCAAACAGCATGGCATTGGCGTGCAACATCTCTCTCACGAGAGTGGCTGAGGCGTGACACTCTATCTGTGACACATCTTCTGTCCTTCTCTGATGATGCCAGCATGGTGACAGATCGCCCTACACGCTTGTCATCCGCTCACTGACAGGAGGAGGGAAAGAGACGGAGAGACAGTCAAAGAGGGAGAGAGAGAAGGAGAGGAAAAGCACAACTAATACTTCCCTCCTCTCAGCCAATCAGAAGCCTGCTACTGAGCTCTGTGTGTCTGCTCTTTTTAAGTGAGTCCCCAGGCTGATGATGAGTAAGCTGGTAAAAGATTGTGTGCTTGTGTGTGTAAAAGAGACAGTCTAAGTGTATGAGACAGCAGTACTGTAGGTGCGAGATTTAGACACACTCTCTCTGTATGTGTCCCATCTGTATGTGTGTGTTCGCATTCTATGAAAAACGAAAAGAAAAAAAAGGCTTCCTCTCCACGTCAGAAAATAATGTTGATTATTATCCCAAACATATAGAAAAGGCAGTCTTCAGTTTTGCCCTTAAGCAATGTTTAACCAATTCCTGTTTTCATAAAATATTTAATGAAATTAATATATATTTGAAAAAGGTAAACTTTAATACAGATCTTAATAAAAAAGTAGCTTTTTAGCACATCATATAAGATGTACAGGGTGTTTGCAGTTCATCAATGTGGTTGCTAAGGTGTTTTAGTATGTGTGGTTGCCAAGGTGTTTGTTTATTTGGTTGCATTGAGTATTTGCAGCACATGTCCATTTTTGGTTGCATTGTGAGTATTTGTAGAATTCTTCTGTTTTATGATGCTTTGTGAGTATTTCAGCATATTTGAGTATTTATTTTGTATTCAGTATATATTTGGTATTGTGTCTGCAGTGTGTTTGTTTTTGGTTGCACTGAGTATTTTCATCATGTTTCTGTGCTTGGTTGAGGTGTGAATATTTAAACTGTATTTCTGTAATTGGTTGTGAAGTAAGTATTTGTAGCGTGCCGTGCTTCTACACTTGGTTGCTTAGTGAGTATTTGCAGCACTTTTCTGTATTTGGCTGTCGTTGTGAGTATCTGCACCGCATGTCTATATTTGGTTCTGTTGTGAGTATTTGCTACGTGTTTCTGTATTTGGTTGTTTAGGAAGTATTGCAGAATATGTGCTTCTGCATTTTGGTTGCTTTGTATGTATTTGCAGCATGTTTATCTATTAGGTTATGTTGTGAGTAGTAGTCATTTTTATACATATTTGCTGAATTGCTTTTTGAGCTTTTTTCAGTGTATTGCTATGTGGTTTCTGTGGTTTAGAGTATTATGTTTTTAGCTCTTTTCAGTGTGGTTGCTAAAGGGTCCTGTTTTTTGTCATGCTTTGTCATGTTTTGTATTGTTATGCTTGTATTCAAAATACTGCATTGCATTCAATATGTTCTTCGCATTTGCTTGCAAAAAGAATAGCTCACTCATCTCAGCAAGCTGCATGAAGCTCTGTGTTCATGTTCACAGCACAATCATTGTGAGACAGGTTACACAACAAAGTCTAATACTTCGGTTTAGGGTAAATCCTTTACTCTAAGTATGAGTAGTAGCAGTAGCTAGTGACGTTTGCCTTTGTTGAAACTCGCATCGTGTAACACTGCTTTTTCTGCGAGGTTCACACTCCCATTTCCAAGTCTCAACACCTGATGTGAGATCAGATCTCCTCGGCCGTTTTGTAATATTAAACACACATTGGTCAGTCAGTCCAGCTGACCCCAGATAAGTGGCTCAGTCATTATAGATGTGTCTGTCTGTTTTAGGTGTCCCAGTTTGCCCCCCTGGATAGTTGAGGCTCTTACCCGCCCAGCCGCAGCCGCAATCCCATCAACGCTGTCACGCAAAGGAGATGGCTTACTGCCATCTCTCTCTCTCTCGTGTGCCATGGTGCTTATGTCCTCCCTCAGAGCCACACATCTGCTGCCACAGTGCTGCGCTTAACAGGGCAGGGAAAATCCTTACAATTCCCACTCCTGCTCCTTTCTCAACGACGGGGAAATTCCTAATTTAGCCTGCATCCCTGCAGCTGTCACTGTCTACTGCTCTGTGTATGTGTGGGTGTGTGATTACACATGTGTAATCAGTGTTTCAATATGGAGGAGTGCTGGGTTTGTTATTTACAGTCAGGGTGTTTCTGCATCTTGTGCCGAGAATGTGTATGTGTGAGTTTGTGGACATATGCAGTGGTCATTTTATGGCTGTAATGGAAAACACCCCCCACACATTTCTTCTTCTGTCCATATTCCACACTGGGGGCAAAGAGAAATGCTTCAGGATTTACTTTGAAACAATTTTCACTCCACAATGTCAAGTCAAGTCAAGTCACTTTTATTTATATAGCGCTTTTAACAATACAGATTGTAGCAAAGCACTGAACA
>JAUCMS010000127.1:29135429-29162520 GCA_032357445.1 Enteromius radiatus | reverse complement strand
AATTTCTAAAACATAAAATATATAAATTATATATATATATATATATATATATATATATATATAGTTTTTTTGTTGCTGTTGTTGTTATTAAATATTACTGAAATTTAGTAAAAAATTATATAGTTAAAATACAATTCAGGGTATATGTCTACTTTTTACATTTTCACCCAAATGACGAAATAAATTAAATTATATTTTAAAACATTTATAATACAATTATCAAAAACAAAATATGTATTTAATTATTTACAAAGAAAGAAATTAAAGCTGTAGCGGACGAAAAAGGACTTTTAACTGTTTTGTAAGTCTGCTCACGTCATGCTCTGGTCTTTGGGAAGGGTGACGGCAGGGCTCAAAACTTTCACGTACCGGCGACTGTTTAATTCCCTTTTCATTCAGTAAGGTCTGCCAGTATTCTTAGGAGTATAAAGTATCTTTATTATCATTCGCAATAGTGTTAGTTTTGTTTGACGAGAACGCCTCTCCTGTTTTTAAGCTCTTTCTGTTTGAAGTGCGGAGATTTGGGATAGCCACAAGTTAAATGGACGCATGCGGATCACGTTTATGTATGTGAGTGTGTGACAAACAACTTTTCAGCGCAGGGAAGAAAAACGAAGAATTACCTTTCTGCTGGTTTTTGACGCGTTTGCTGTATTTGGGTTTTGTGCGTGCGAATTCCAGTGAACGGAAAAACTTCCACCCAACTTTTCCTGCTGTTGGTCGTCGTGTGATCCAGCAGGTGGGGAAACACGAGCCGCTGTTTCATCAGGGAAAAGAACACAGGAACTGGATTTAAAATAAACCAGCTTTCTTCTGAAACTCCCACTGGATTAAATTTTACGACTTGGTGGCTGGAATAACCAACTATCCAGTACTAGTAAGTGCAACTTACACATCCCAATCACTGCAGAAGAACATCATGTTCGTTATTAAACATCTTAAAGGAGTGACAATGGACTTATACAGAGCAAATCGTAATGGGATGAGTTGTAAGAATCAAATAAGATCCTAGAACACTGACGATCCTATTTATTTTATATATTGTTAAAAATTCAAGTGTATCCAGTAAAAAAAATTATCCAGTAAATTTATTCAGTAAGATTCCTTTGAAATTAGTTCTAGATTAGCTTATGTCAGGCAGTCAGCATCCCATCAAAGTATTTTGACAATCAGTTTGACTTCTGTTGTTACCAAATTCATACAGAAACCTGTATATTTAGAAACCTTTTGTGACTGTTGATTGCCATTTGAACTAGTTGGGAACACAGCTCAGTTTTTTAGAATGTGTACATGACTCATTTTAGATAAAGAACTTTCTGGATAAGATTACATTTCTAAAGGATTTTTTTTTCTTACACAAGCTTTTGATTCTTTAATATCCTACAGTGGTGTTTAATAATTTTAAAGGTCATAATAGTTGAATTGTGAGCTGTTTTATAAAATGTCTAGTTTGTATTCAACATTATATTGGAGCCATATAAGTGAATTGTGTCTGATTTAAGTCAGATGATATGTGGCTTCCTGAATTCAGAAATAAATCTGCTTCAGGTGATTAGAGAACATGAGTTAAGTTTGATTCATGCAGTTGCCTCCCAGCATTGCTTGACTGATTTGACAGAATACAGAAAATGATATTACCATTGCATTTTGGACTTGTTATCGTAGTAATGCCATTATGCCATTACTATATATACTATGCTTTTTTGTACATGCTATTCCTTGAAGTGCCATGTAAACAGAGTTTTAATTTTCAGTAACCTGGTATACTATGATATCTCTATACCTTGTTACTTTCACCACGGTACTTTCTGTAAGGAAGAATTGTTTTCATGATGGCCATGACATTGCTGAGGTTACAAGAGGGAAATAATATTTTCTTATCTCAGTTCCGGTTCAAGTATATTGATACACTTTATTTTACCTCAAATATATTTGTGCATGTCTCTTTTTTTATTATCTGTGTGTATGTTATGTCTGGATTGCAAGAACTCTCAGCCTCGTCTCTGGCACTTTAATTGAAAACTGCGTTTGCATGCCTGTATTCTGCACTGCAGCTGCTTGTCTTTAGAGACTTTATTACAGGAGACACACACACACTTAATGACAGACCAACATTCCTCAGGCTCCAAAAGGTATGCTGTCTCTGTCTTTTTCATTTTAGCTGTCCATCTCTCTCTGTTTCATTCTTTTTCTCACAAGGCTCATGTTTAAACAGAAACTGTCCTGAAGTTAATTATATGAGTTGTTCAGTCTGTAACATGGCATAGTTTAGTCCTTGCATACATGATTGAGAGGAAAAAAAAAAACTTGGAGGTGCAGTTTTTTTGGGGGGGTTGCTGTACTTGTTTGTTGTCTGTGCTGTTTGGCTAAATGATGTGATTATTTGAGCATGATTATATAATAATAAGAATAAGAATAAAAACAATACTTATATTATTATTGTTACTAATAAATGAAACAATTAAGCAAGATAAGAAAAAATACCTGTAAATATTGTAATATTCCAATGTAAAATAAAAATAAATTAAGCATTTAAGAAATTTGAAAAAGTTGTACATTTATTAAAAGTACAGTACAACTTACAAAAACTCACTAATTTCTTAATTATCAAATGTTAAACCACCAAGCTTTAATTTTGTTGCAAAACCTGCCTTTGCTGCAATTCAAGTCGCTTTAAGACACTGAAAAACAGTGGAACACAATATATACAATACTTGTTTCTGTCAAAGCTGCAGTCCATAGGTTTTTTTTTTTTTTTTATGTGTTAAAATCTATTTTTGAGCAAATACATAATCAACCAGTGATCTCCTTACCTTAGCCCAATTGACAAGTTTATAATAATATTTTTTACTGGAAGGAATTCACAGGAAGTTCAAGCATGCTGCTGTGTCATCAGTTGTTCTGGCTAGTAGGCTATAGTGTATGTAAGGATGCTGCATGTGGCAGATTTTTTAGGACTGTAGTCTTTCTCATCATTTTGATGGTGGATTCTAATCCAAAAAAGATCATGTTTTTATGAAACACTTGTGACTGAAATTGGATTATATTCCAGTTTTAAATGTGCATTTGATTACAGAAATTTAAATCTACACGCATAGTACACATAGTAACGAAATGCTGATGTTATCATCAACGGTTTGTGAACAAAGTATAACAATATTAAAAATGTGAACACTTTGATATGATATGAGCTAGCCGATCATTATATTTCATCACCACTGATAGCGTTGTTTATTGTAGGCTTAATGCTTTTTTTCCTCAGTTGGTCAGAACAAAAGTGGTAGACTTTTTACTTGTGCAGATGACATAAGTTTCAGGACATAAGCTAGAATCTGTGATACCAATGTACATTATTCACACCAGTGCAGTGACTGACAGCTACTCTTGAAAACATTAGATTCATCTGTGTGCATAACCTACGCGAAGTAGATAATTCTGAAAATAACTGCAATTGTGGGTTTTAAAAAGAGATGGTGACAAAAAAGACAAAGCTTACAGACTGCAGCCCTACTTAGAGTAATAGTTCACCCTAACAAATAAATAATTTACTCTCATATCATTTTAATTGAACAAAGGGAGATACAACTTTATTGCTAAATGCCTGAACTGTGAGGGGCAGACAAAATCATTATCTGAAAAAGGCTCTGAAAGTCTGCTGTGTCTGTTAAACCTCATTCAAACTTCCATATTCAAATGAGCCGTGTTACAAAAGGTGGAGTGACATGAAAACGAGCTGTTCAGAATAATTGAGGGAACACATGGTGCAGTGTGTCTTCATGAAGTACATTTGAATACATGTGAAAATGGAAGTAAATTTTATATCTGCAACAGTGATCTGTTTTTTACTTCAGGAACAGTATTGTAGATTTTATGGGGTATTTTTAGAGCATGACATAGTCTCTTAGTTTCCATTCACTTTCTTTCTGTGCAGCATGTGTTTTAAGTAAGATAAGGGTAACTAGATGTCAGCAGTTTCATGATTGGATGAACGACCCCTTTAAATGGATAAAACCAAAGTTCAGAATTGACTGAGGAAGATTTGGTCTTAGATCAGTGTTCCTCTTTTATCAGTATAGAGCTCTGAGCGGCTGTTTGTGTGAGCATTGTGCTGTGCTCCAGATTCCACTCCTTATTACTAAAATGTGACCACATCGAAGTTCCAAACGTTACAGAAACACTGTGTTAGAGGGGAAAGAGAAAGTGAGCAAAAGGGCATAAAAGACTGTGTAGATTATTTATTATTATTTATTGATTTGAAACTAAACAATCATTTGAGTTTTTGACAGCAGCAATGATCTTTATTCACCAGTCAGGGTCATTTGTGACCCTGGACCACAAAACCAGTCATTGGGGTCAATTTTTTGAAACTGAGATTTATGTATCATCTGGAGGGTGCAAAAAAAATTCCAAAAATCAACTTTAAACTTTAAATCTTTAGCAATGCATATTACTAATATATTTTATATAATTATGGCATTATATTTTGATATAATTATCATCATTGACTACATTACTACAAATGTACCCATGCTACTTATGATTGGTTTTGTGTTGCAAGTTCACATTTTTGCTGCTGTCATTACAAAATACTTTACTGACCATATAAGAGTAGGTCACCTTTAACGGGGGCAGACATGTTGAAATCATATGACCAAACAAATAAGGCTTGCTTTGTCTGTTTGTCTCAAAACCCTTAATACAGGTCTGTGTTATGTATTTTTTATTTAGTTATCCAAAATAAAGTAAAACTGTCAGTTTCATTCAAAGTTTAAAGTAGTTATCAGTTTAACAGTTTAATCTGTTATGTTTTGTTAAATTTAACAAAACTGCTTCACTGTTTGGTCATATTTGGTAATATAAAAAAGTTATAGTCCAATAAGTGAAGCAGTTTTTAACACAACTGCTTCACTGTTTGGTAATATTTGGTAATATAAAAAACGTATTGTCCAAATTAAATTAATGTGATCCAATAACAATCAACTTAAACTTACTTTTAATAAATTTAGTCATTAATCACTTACCCCACGTCATTCCAAACCTTTGTTCGTCTTTGGAACACAATTTGAGTTATTTTTGATGAAACCCAGAAGGCTTATGGCAGTCTCATTTACTGCCAAGTAATGAACACTGGCAAGGTCCAGAAAATTCTGAAAGACATTGCCATGAAAGACATTGTCAGAATAGTTGAATGGTTCAACTGTAACGTTATGAAGCTACGAGAAAACAATGAGTATCCTCGCCTCACCATAGCACCATTTTGAAGAGTATCCACTAAACACAAACAGTGTGCGCTGTTCTGTCAGCTGTAACACTCGGATACTATGGCTGCGTCATATATTGCATCTGATAGTCGTGCGCATCTCGTCAGTAAAGCCAGTCTTTTGACTAGTAATAAATCAATCATCTGTTTTTTTTTTTTTTTAGATGGAGCTGCATTTAATAAACAGAGCTATAGGTCACTGACAAGCTACGCAATTCGCACACATAATCACAGATGGATCAAGTGTGACAGTGAACATGATATTGCGTAGCAAACTATAACTATGACACTGTACGGATACATTTTCTTTGTGTATTTACGGTTTGATTTGAACAAAAACTGCAAATCCTTGTGTTGTGGCTGGCACAGAACAGCGTAAACTATTTGCATTCAATGGGTGAGCTCCAACATGGCGCTCGAACCACTGATGGCAGATAAACTATTCTGACAATGTCTTTCATGTTGATGTCTTTCATACTTTTCTGGACCTTGACAGTGTTCATTACTTGGCAATCAATGGAACAGACACAAACCTCCCGGTTTTCATCCAAAATATCTTAAATTGTGTTCTGAAGACGAGCAAAGTGATTAATGACAAAATTTAATCACTTAGAACTTGGCATTTTGTTTTGAGCTAGAGTTCTTAAAACAAAGAAATTCTATTTAAAAGAAACACAAAACAAAACAAAGAAAACCTTTATATGCCACTAGCCCCCCCAAAAAATAGTTTAGAGAGAGGGATAACAATATTTATAATGTTAGGTTCAACACTGGATACTTAATATTTTTCTGCACACATGTAAGCAGACTAATAAAAGTATGGCACAATCTGCAGTATGTAATCTCATTTCAGTATATGAGCCAGGAGTGTGAAACTTTAGATGTACTGCTTGGCTGACAGAGACGCCCAGTCACCTGCTGCGGTTGCATAAGCCAGTAATATGTGTGTAATGTAGACTATGAGTGTAATGTGGGCTG
Organism: Enteromius radiatus; assembly: GCA_032357445.1. Taxonomy (NCBI): domain Eukaryota; kingdom Metazoa; phylum Chordata; class Actinopteri; order Cypriniformes; family Cyprinidae; genus Enteromius; species Enteromius radiatus. Next base: position 29,156,282 of record JAUCMS010000127.1, on the reverse strand, counting down.
TGTCACAGTGGCAGAGTGTGTGTTTGTGTTGTCTGAGCTAAAGGGTGTAGCTCTTTTCCTGTAACTTGAATGTAATGCAAATCTTCAGTCACAGTCACAATCACAGTCTCTACATGGCTGACATACTAATTTTACTTGAGTGCTTTCCTCAACTTCTTTTCACCTAAAGTACAATATTAACAAAATTTGTACTCAAACTTGTGCATACAACTGGAGATACACTCGTACATATATGCACACAAAAACCCCCTCAGGGTGCATTGCTGACTAGCCCATACTGTCCCTTCATACCAAGCTGCTGGTGCCTGAAATACACTGGAATGTGTTTACAATGGCTAACATGCATGTGCAGTTAAACCCAACAGAGAACAAGTGTGGTTAAAAATGTTGTCGGGTTCACATTACAGTATATTAACAATAACACTTCTATATTGTAATTTAATCAGATTTTTAAAATCGGGTCATTGTTCTGTTCCAAAAACTGAAATGCATCACAGTATCGGGACAAACCTGGAATTCAGTAATGGTACCTTTTTCCAGTACTTCACTTTCTGTGTAATAACAAAAACATTTATTTCAGTGAAAAAATACGTTAGAAAACTCTCAATTTCAAGATTTTGAACAATAGGGCCCTTCTTCCAGAAATTCTTATGTTTTATTTTTTTGATAATCAAATGAAGACATGAAAAATGTATTTATTTTTAATCAAAAGAAAAAGAAACCCTTTTATTTTTGGCAAACAATCCGAGAATATTCCTTTAAAAAGTTTGAATGGTAATTGTGTTTTTGTCATTTTTATCATTTAATTGTTTTATTTAAATGGAATATGCAAAGACATACATTATACTGTACAAAAGCAATACAAGAGTAGTAAATTTCTCTTATGTTGAACCATTCTTTTATTTTGACAGGTTACTGTGAAGTTTTTGTGTGTGCACCGTATGATATGATGCTAGCTTTCTCAAACAAAAGGGAAAAATTCTCTTGAAGTGACTCGCAGCATCTCTAGCGATTAAGTTCATGTGTTCATTGCAGCGAGATGCAGAGGCCGAAATTCAGTGCAAGATCATGTGTGCTTCAGTGTTTGTGTAGAAAACAAAACCATGTCTCCACCATTCATACATCCAGGATACATAAACCGTTTTAATATTTATGTACACTAGTCCTTATGTTGATTCAAATTAAGTGACAGACCTTCTTTTATTCATCCAAAAATTATGAATTCTGTGGAATTCTGCGCTATAGAGTCAATTCCATTTTTAAAAGTACAGAGTTCGGTAACCAACCACTGGTCGCTAGAGCAGGAGTAAAGCCCACTATATTTATAAATCAGTCCTCTGTAAATACGCTGAACACACTCTAATATTTGGGTTGAACTGTTCTCGCAAAGTTTGAGTCAGTGTAAGTTTTAGTTCAGATCAGTATCAAAATACCTCATTGTGAATCAAGTTTGATTAAAATAGATTTTTCCCAGTTCTTCTATTTAATTTTGTTCGTTAGAGCATCACTGTAACGCCGTGGGCGTTCTCTTTGTTGACTCCTACCATGTGTTTCTTCTGTCTGGTCTTGTCTCCCCCTCTGTCTTTGTTCATTTGGTTTTGCCCTGATTATGTTCATTCGTTTCACCTGTGTTTTTCACCTGCCCTCACTTTAGTTCATTAGTTCTTTGTGTATAAATACCTCTGTCTTTAGTTTGTATTCAGGTCTTGTTGAAGTCTCTACGTTTCCTTGTGTGTGTAAGTCTTGTTGCTGCCTCGACAGCCTTTTGTTTTATATTTTGTTTTGCTTAATAAATGTTCTTGCATTGGAATCTTCCGAGTCCGTTGATCTCTCTCTCTGCCTCGCTGTGAGGCGCGACGCAACACACCACAAAAGACGGCGTTATTGTGACACATACATGATATCAAAGTTAAAACAACATTATCAAAATTTTTCAATACTTTAACATTAATATTTTTGTCTCATAAGTTTTTTTCCCCCTTTTCCACTTAATAATTGGTTAAATGTATTATTCATTTAATTTAATGTTTGCTTTTTTTGTTTGTTTGTTTTTTTTTTCCGTAATTTTCCAAAAAAATAAAATAAATAAATTGCCAAGGACATTTTAGTTTTCATTTAAGTTTTTTTTTTTCAGTGTAGATGTATTTTAATTTAATTGTATATATATATATATATATATATATATTTATTATTACTTTATTTCTGAAAACATGATTATTATAAGGTGTCTTGTTAACATTAGTTAATGTATTAACTAACATGAACACATAATTACACAATTATTAAACTTTTTATCAATCTTTGTTAATGTTAGTTATTGAAAATTCAGTGGTTCTTTGTTTGTTCATGTTAGTTCACAGTGCATTAACCAATGTTATCAAACACAACTTGTGATTTTAATAATGCATTACTAAATGCTGAAATTGACATTAACCAAGATTAATAAATCCTGTTGAAGTATTCTTAATTCTTTGTTCATGTTTACTAATGTTGTTAAATAATATTAACGAATGAAACTTACTGTAAAGTGTTACCTGATTATCTTATTTCACACCATTAGTCAATAAATCATCACTAAACACTGCATTTAACCACCACTGTTCTTCACACAAGATTTTACAGTTCAAGTATTTGTACTTTACAGCAACAACTACTCATTCCAACTGTTCCTAAAACTGGGAACACTTCCTGCCATGCCAGGGGTTATTGTCAAATCATGTCCAACCGTTTGTTTGATTGAGGTTGACAGATTGCATGTTAGGTGGTATACTCTGTAGGACGTCAGTGGAAAACATGAAGCTCAAAGGATGCAAAAGAGACTGTGGAGCTGCTGGACAGTTAGTACTACACCATTTGATGTCAAATATTCGCTTATGGTTTTTTTTTTTGTACTGTTGACTATATTCTAATCCAACATGTAACCAGTGTACACACACACACACACACACTTGCAATCCCTCTTGGGCTGCATTTAGGTCAACTGGGATTTTCTGCAGTCTGTAAATTCTGCCGTGTCACGCAGAGCCTTGCATCTCTCTCTCTCTATATCTCTCTTTTCTCATTCACACTTTCTTCTCCTTCCTCCTTCCAATCTGAGACGACACCAGGAATACATAACTAACAGATATAACACCTCGGCCTTCATCTTTATCATTCCCTTCTCCGTCCTGTCAGCGTGGGGATAGAGGACAGAAATGAATAAAAGAGTAAAGAGGGGGCACGTTACTGTCACGCTGCTTTGAAAGCTCAAGCGTGAATGTGTCGTGCTCCAATGTAATGCACAGGGGCCACTTTCTCATGTATAATGGATTGTTTGACAGATTAACATTTTTTTGTAGATTTACACACTCCACAAGTGGGATTGATTTGAGCTTGAATGGCATTCTGGTGCATGTGTGTTCATGCATATCTATGTGTGTGTTTGCTTATGGTGAATAAGACAGTGGAGAGATGGTTATGTGTATTTGTTTCTGCAAAATAAAATAAAATATTGTATAGATTAATATGTAGAAAACAACAAAGCAACACTCATAAATTCATAGTCCAGTTCCAGTTTAAAATAAATTTCTCCACACAATATCAACAATATTTGGATATTTTATAATTTAATATTATTTTTACATTTTTTTTTTTTTTGTGTGTATTTTGAGTAGCTTTATTTGTGTTTATCATATTATTATAAGTGAAGTTACAAAAATAATTTATTATAGTATTATAAATATATGTATTTATTTATTGATGCATAGTCCATACCATTTTGATGAGGTTTTAAAAAATGAAATAAATATAAAAAACATACAACTTTTCATCCATAGATTGCACAAGACCACAGGAGGGTTAACAATAACATGCATATGTTTGCACGTCCTGATTTTGCTGAGTTAGATGTGTTCCTAGGTCAACATATTTTGTTGACTCTGGAACAACATTTTAATCCAAAAATTGAGTCTTGACTGTTTCTCTACACCTAAACCTAACCTTACCCATGAGTAATGCCTAAAACTAGAGGAAATGATAGATGCCTGACACTGATGTACAAGCACCTATACACTGAATATAAGCCTAAACTATAAACTGGTTCTTTAAATCTGATTGGTTAATCACAATATTGTTCCAGGGTCAACAAAGATGCTGATCCAGGAACATGTTGCACTCAGCAATATCAGGTTCTGCCATATGTTCACTTATTTTAAATGAAGACAGAAGATGGGTTTTTTATGTTTCAGCTTGCAAACTGGCACAGGATCCACATGATGATTAAAAAGAAACAAACAGCCTATTTTGAATCACAGAGCCTTGTCCATCAAAACTCAAATGCAGACATCTACAATGCTACAGAAGGCTGGAGGATGCATGCCAGTGCACCGAGTCTTGTGATTGAAGTCAATGGGTTGAACAGAGAGAATTTCTGAAGTCAGAGAACTGAGAAGTCTTACCCACGGGGCAAAGAGTCACAGTCTGCACTGACCAAAGAGCCCATTACTAATGCATATGTATGAGAACCAACAACTGATAAAGTAAACTCACAATATACAGAGTACAGAACTACTCTCATCTTGACACGATCGCTTAGTTTACCATCTTTCCCTGCTTGTCTAAATGCAAATCTCATTTAATTGTAAATGACCACTAAACCTGGGGCTTACAAGGTTGTGACCTTTAGACCTGTCCAAGCAATAATCCACTGTCTGTTAAGTAGCTACTGGAGAAACTAATCTTTATTAATGCTTATTTTAATCTGTTGGTGTTGTGTTTATATTCCACTGACATCACTTAAAAAAGTAAACTTTGTTATTGCTTTATGTAAAAACTGGATAGAAGCATATCCAACTTTACCTGCGTAAATACTCAAGTAAAGTGAAATATAGTGTACTATAGTGTACTGTTGCAATATGTAAACAGTTTTCAGACATATAAAGATGGATATATAAGTATGTCTAACTTCATCTGCATACATATGGTGTATTCATGTAAAGCCATATGCACTATATAGCAAATCCCAACTGCTTGATTGTATTTTTTTAATCAGCCAGGTAATCTACGAAATGCTATTATGGAGATATTATGGAGATATACATGGAGATATTATAAATATTAAGAGTATGATTTTATGTAAAACTGCTAAAAAGCTGAGAAAATCGACTTTATTGATCAATTTATTTATATGTATTAATTAATATTTTACATTTTTCATTCATTTTATTTATTTTTTTACATTTTTCATTTATTTTTATTTTTTTATTTCATTGTATTTATTTTTTTATTTATTTGATTTAATTAATTAATTAATTTATGTTTTACTTTTAATTTATTTATTTTTTTATTTATTTTTGCTCACTGATGGTTTACTGTAAAACTTCTTAAAAAGTGCATTATTTACAGTTATATAAATACATTTGAATTGAACACAAAATAAATATATTAAAAAATGGTTCCGCAAATGGTAAATATAAATGCATAAAAGCATTTTTTTTTTTTTCCTCCCACTGTTAAATAATCTTTAAAGACAGAAATGTAAAGCTGCAGAAAGGAAGTCTCTTGCAGGAGGTCCGTGGCTTCAAAACCTCTGAAAGCCCCTGGGTTATATGGTTCTTTAGAGATATATACACTTCTTGATGTTAGATTATAAGCCCTTTAGATCAGTATTGGCCACGGTTCTTAAGAGGACCAGCGAGCAGATAGATCAAATATATTTTGTGGAAATGTTCCCCGATGGCATCAGGCCGTAAAACACTTTCTGTTTCTAATTGGACCCTTTATTAAGAGTGTATTCTCGATCAATCACTCCATCCCAGAAAAGTAAAGACTCCAGTTAATAGCGAACTAGAGACTGTGACAAACCAAGCAAGGTCTATTAATCATGGTGTAAAAAAACCACAGGGTTAATGTCAGGCCAAGGCTTTGGGCCGTACTCACCTGCTCCATCCCACATTATGAGCAAAGGGCATTTTGAGTGCAAGGCCAAGCAGACCGTGCTCCCAGAGTGGAGTGTTCACTGGAGGCATCTGGCCCTGGCTCTTGAGCTTGATATGAGACAACCAGAAGCTCTGTCTTCTAACCGCCATAATAGGAACTGGCACCTTGTTCTGAGCCAGACTGGCATTCCAGCCCAATGCACCATGGGTAATCACCGTGCATTTGAGTGAGCGTCTGTCCACGAGTGAGGAATTTCAACTAGAAGGATGCAGAAAGTTTCACGACTCTATCATGTGCGTTTTACATGTACATGCTGTGAGTGTAGGTGTATGAAACGGGTCAGGGAGTGCATGCATTTATTTCGTTCCGTGTCTGTCTTTTTTTTTTTTTTTTCAAGTGCATGTGAGTGTTTCACGATTGCTTGCTGCTTATTTAAAGTATTCATGCTCTCATGCTCTGCTTTTAAATCGCGGCCGGCAGCAAGCATCTTCATGCAGCGTGCAGTCGCTCGTGTTCTCGTCCTACTACTTTACTCCCTTGGTGAAATAATGGTTTCTCTCTCCCTTACCTCCTCCTTGCTCTTCTTGTTTTTTCTAGCCGGCTGCTGCGATGCAGCATAACAATAACAAGCTGGAGTGTGTCTGTCTGAAACTAATGCCTGTAAACACAGGTTTCTGCGCTGCTCCTCAGAGACGCATCTTAAGCATCCTCTGAAGAACCTCGTTCTCTGCACATAAGCTGCGAACACACTCGCATACACACATTACAGCCTGTGGCCATTTTAGTTTAAATGTGATGAGGACTGAAAATAAAATAGATAATGGTACACTGAAAGAAGAGTAAAATGATGAAATTAATTGCAATCAACATTAATTCCAAATATTGTAACTTCAATTTTCTTGCCTGATGACACTCTATTTAAACTTGTACTATTTAATTATTTACTGGCATCAGTGTTGTGCATATAGCATTAGGTTTATACACATTTCTTTTCTTAAGTCACATTTCTATTCTTAAGTAACTTCTGTCACTTTTCCTAGTGGTCAGAATTATGATTTATGACTGTTGGCAATACATCAAGCATGGAAATAATACACAATACATTTAGATATTTATTTGCATGTTAATTGCAATTAAATTAAAATGTGTTTTACTGTAATTACTGTATGTATAATGCACGCACACACACACACGCACATACATGTAATGTTATATAAATGTATATTACCTTACATTTTTGTTTTGTTTTGTTTTTTTGCCCACTTAAGTAGGTTCATTTTTATATGTAATTTCATAATAACGTCTATATCTTTGAAATATGGTTACTCTGAATGTACAGACAAGTATTTATGGTAAACTAAAATATCATTTAATGTCATTAAAAAATACTATGTCTGGTATTTAAATATATTACAGTAGTAAATATAAGTGCAGTTTTTAAAAGTCTACTTAAGTGTGTCAAGAAACACTCTCAATTATTTAATAAACATTATATCATTTGCTAGTACCGTTATTTATTTATTTATTTATTTATTTATTCTTCAAGATTTGAAGTACATGATTTGGTAACACTTCCTAATACATTATTCAGCATTAACTATTAAAAGTTGTCCCTCAACAAACTCAATAAAAGTTGTAGTATTGGTTGTTGTGGTAGTTTTTACGGGATGTGGAATATGTTCATATAGAAGAAGGCATTAAAATGTGCTTAATAAGTACTGATAACATTCAAATATGCTAGTAATACACATAATAAGTAACTAGTTAATAGTTGCTATTTCCTTAATCTAAATGTCTACTTTCTGCAGCCTTTTTGCTAAATCAACCAACATTAATGAATTGAATTGAAACATAAACAAGAAACTTAACCATCCAAAACAACTCCTTACCAACTGAATACCAGCATGCTAAAAACATACTGGAAAACACTCAACGTGCACTGTACTGTAGTACACAGATATTTCATGAGTGCATATAATACAGTACATCATGTTCTTCCTTTGTGTATTGTGCTCATGCTTTGATTCAACTTATAAACTAGTAGAATAGAGTCAGTTTGGGTAAGATAAAAGCAGAAAAATGTACAAACTCTCAAACAGTATTATAATGTTTATTCTCTCTGCCCTGCATTCTGTCTGACGCACACACACACACACACACACACACACACGTAATGGCACAGTTTGTACGCTTTTACTTTGAAAACGTCTAATAATCATTAAGCAGACATTTGTGGGTCACAAGAGTTGAGGTCAAGTCAGGTGACTGTATTGATTCACTCATTTATGCCAAAGGCATAACGTACTCTCTTTTACACGCACACGCATTTCCATACGCACACTTACTCAAATAATCACAGAGCTAATCAGTAAGCAAATATTTAGGATCCTTTGAACTTGAATGGAGTTCTCTGTCTGTCTGCCCGTCTCAGTTTCTTCCATATTTATCCTTTCTGTACTCGTGCTGACATGCTGTGAGCTACAGTTGTATGTCGAGTACTCGTCTTGTCAATGAAGGCTATCGGGATCCCTCGCACTGGCTCTTTAAGTGAGCCAAAGTTCAGTTGAAGGACAAAAACTTTGACTTGCAGTGGCAGTCATGTGGCCAGGCAGCCTCCTCGCGCAGCTCCGCTTTGGGCCCCTTATCTGATTCCACTCTGCCAAAGCTGCTGTTGACAGCACAGTGCCGGTTTGAAGAACAGCACGTCCATTCTTTGTGACGCCCCCTAATCAGAGAGCCAGAGAGAGAGAGACACTGCGGAGCTTTACTTTATAATATCCTTCATGTATTTGCAAAGTAAAGACCTTCCTCTGCTGAGAATATCAAGCACTGCTTGAGATGGCCTGTGGGCCGCCTTCACAACCTCAGAGTAAAACAAAAACCCAATCAAAATAGCTAGCTGGAGGGCAACAGAGGAAAAAACAAGCCCACCACAACATCACAAACAATTCACACTAGAGACAAATGGAGAGAGTGCAAGAAAGGGACAGAGATACACAAACCAAATCAAACACACCACACATCAAAAGGGCGGCAAAAGATTCATATTCATTCTAATCATGAATAATAATCTGGCTGTCCTTTGACGAAGGTTTTGATTTCATCAGTGATAGCACTCATCATGAACAACAACAACAAAACATACTATTTGGAATTGATTTAATTTTTATATGTTCTCTATTAATTTTAAATTGTTTTGCAATTCTAATGTATATATATATATATATATATATATATATATATTTTATGTTGTTGTATTTTGGTTTTTTTTGTATGTGTATATAGTGTTATATATATTTTTTTAGTTTTTAGTTCATTTAAATGTGGCCTAGTCAACTAGCTGAAATAAATTGTTTATGTTATGAGTGAGATTATCGTGAACATTTGATTTAATTCACTGGATGGAGTAAAGTCTGAATGCAAGCTTATAATTGATTGATAATAAAGGGTTGCATTTATGCAGATGAAATGACATCAGCAGACGGAAGTATGTAATTTTAAAAAGTTATGATATTTTGATTCAAAATGACAACATTAGTCAATCAATCAATCAATCAAAAAGTAAAAACGAAACATAATACAGGTGTATGCATAGACGCATCATTCAAAATAGCATCAATAACATTCCCAATCCATGCCGAGTCGCCGACTTCAAATGACAAAAGCTCACTAAAAACAAAACAAATTAACCCTGACACAAATGTAACAAGACAAATACTTCAAATCACCCTCGCACAGGCTCATAAATACACACCCTCAAACTCAATTACTCAGATACTTAACTAATCACACAAACACACTCGCTTCGGTACACACTCTGACGGCTGATGGTCCTGAAACAGACATAATGTTCCTCAAAACATTTACCCCCCTCGGCTCCCTTTTCGCTATTTAAAACAAAAATGCCCGGCTTCGTGCTGGTGCCGCGGCAGGCAGATTACGCACACAAAGGTTCGAATTGTTAATCTGGCAACCCGCGCTAGCGAGAGGTGGGGGGAAATATCGCACGAGCTCCGCAATAGAGCTTATGTTCTCTCAATGGGGAGTCAGCAGCCTCCAACTGCGTCCTCTGACTCACCAATGCCAGTGCAGGGCCAATAACGCTGCAGTCTTTATTGTACCTAGAGCACATTATGCCACGACACGCATCTTTGGAGAGTCGCAGTGGAAAAATGTGTGTGGGGGACAGGGATTTGCGTAGTTGTTGCTGAGAGGAGAGAGGTTAGGCATTATGTAATTATCTACAGGGCCATTCCTTTAGGTGTGCGCAGGTAAAAGAAAAGGAAATGCATGACAAGAATGTGAAGATCTCAGTTCAGGCAGATGAAAGTGACTGTATAATCAGACTATATACAGTATATATATATATATATTTTCACTCATTGCTACGAGCAATCCACCCCATCATTTTTTCATCCAAGTATGCTGACAGTTTTCTGTTTATTTTGCTTTTTTGGTTTCAATAACTCAGTGTGATTGCCTTGTGGGGCCACTAAACGCACATTTGGGCTCACCGCAGGGGGAGAATGCAACTGCAAGGACTCTTAGCGGGGCTTTGGCGTCTTAAATCACGCCAATCATAATGCAATAAAACCACAGTCAGTCGTGGCAATAGCCAAAGGGTGGCCAGGTACCAGTCTTGTTTAAGCACAGGTTGACAGATGACAAGCATAATGTTGATGTGTTTTTGGCTGCTCCTAAATTTGAAATGCACACTTTAGTTTAGAGTCCAATTCTCACTATTAACTAGTTATTAAACTCCTAAACTAGTAAGTAAACTCCTAAATACTGCTTGTTAATAGTTAGTAAGGTAGTGCAGAATAAGGATTTAATATGTGGTTTATAAGTACTAATAAACAGCCAATATGCTAGTAATAATAGCAACTAAAATGTTACCTGTGTTTTTGTTGTTGTTTGTCTGTTTTTTTTAATTACAAAAAAATTATTAATCTAACCTATGATAAATCTTTTAAGTATGTTTCTTATTAGTGCATTAAGTGCTGTATTATTTGGTTAACTTTCCATTGATTATAATCATAAATGTGCTATAAAATAAAAAAAAATAATATTTTAAGTTTTTTTTAATAATAAAAATACACAAAATAAAATAATAATAATAATAAAAAATAAATAAATAAATAAAAACATAAATACAGGAAAGTGCATACATGCATAAAGTGTCAATAATTAAAAAGCACTGAAAATGTCTGTGAATTGCAATTAATTGAATATGTATTACAATTTCTATTCAAATACAATTAGATTAACTTCAGTTAGAGTGCATCTTTACATGTAATTAAAAAATTTGGTTGTATAGTATAATTACTTTATTTATTTAAGGTGAACTAAAATTTATTTTAATGTAATTTCTAATTAAATGTCATGTATATATGTGCAAATACACATTTGTAACAGTGAGGTTTAGTACATTATATATATATATATATATATATGGGATAACGTACAGCAAATGTATAATCAAGCAGTTTACAAATTGAACAAATTGAAATAAGTACACTTGTTTAAAGCATGATATGATTATTAAAACATAATTATATAATATACTTTAATGTACTTTAAAGTTACAATAATGTTTAATTAGACATTACAAAGTGCACTTTTAAGTGTACTTAAGCGTCTTAAGAAACACTTAAGTTGCCTTTTTTCATTAAGTACAGTTTGTTTGTTTTTCCTCAAATAATTGGATTACAAGAGCACATTCAGTGCAAGTACACTTCTTTTTCACCAAGAGATCCTGAAACATTGCAGTTGAGCGGATAAAACGGGTCTTTTTAAGTAAGCGATTTGTTTTCTACAGTACGTGGTGTGAATACGCATGCAGAAACCAGGATATGTAAAGTTGTGTAATACTGCATCTCTCAATAATGTAGAATTGATTCAAGTCCGTAAGGAGAAATTGATGCTGACACGACGTGAAGACATTTAACAAACCTAAATTAATTCAGCTCTATGTTGGCTACATAACTTAATTTGCCTCAACATTGCTGTAATCCGTTGGGATTTCCCTCCTTCTTGTGTCTCTTTACATAATTTGTGTATTTGCATGAAGTCCCGCTAGCCGCTGTGCCGTGGGCCGCGTTTGGATGATGGACTTGTGTCAGTCACATCAGCATGCACAGCTGCACCGAGATGCAAATCGCAGCGATCTCATTTAAATAAAGACCCAACCATCTGGGGGCACACACAGGATGGGGTGTACAGACAGTAGTTGTGGGTTTTCTCATGAATCACATGCACATTTTGGTCACCTTCATATGTAGGACCACCTGCATGTGGTTCAGTAAATTTACTAAATAAAAACGTCAAACCTCTTGTTGCACTTGTCATTAACACGTTTTTTTATGCTAATTTGTGATGATACACTGTTATTGTGGTTCACATTTTTCCAGCTCTGTAGTATCTGTAGAGAACGTGCATGTAGTCCTCTGTGTGATCTCTGTACATCCTTCATTGAACCTTGGTCCATAGGAAAATATAATTTATATTGACTGTAATTGTCCCAGCGGTGGTGCCCACTTCACCAGGACGGGGGTGGCCAGAAAGCCTGATGAAGTCTTTCATGTCTGTTAATCAATAAGCCAGCAGGGCTCCCCGGGGTCAAACGCTGTGACCATAAATGCATAACCTCTAATGATGGAGGCTGAAGATGGGGGATGGACTACTGTCTCTGTGTTTCTGTCTTATTTGATTTTCCTGATTTTTAGACTATGTAAAGCTATGGTGAAACAGTTTTGCACTTTAAAAACGTGTACAGCAATCTATCTATCTGTCTATTTATATAGCAGCTAATTATTATTGCATTGAAAATAAAGCAACATGCAGCTGAACTAATCTTATATAGTCTTGACCAAAATGTCAACATAACAGAGAAACATATATATATATATATATGTGCGTGTGTGTGTGTATATATGCGTATATATATATATATATATATATATACAGTATATTTACTCAAGTGAATAATGATGCTAATTCTTTAAAATTCTTAGTTTAATTTTTATGTCTTTTATAATTTATTTGTCACATATTAGATTTATATGCATTTATGCTGGTATGTTCAAGTCAAAAAAAAAAATGAATGAATGAATGAATAAATGAACAAAAAGAATGATATTGAGATATTTTAATAAGGGAGTATGGTATATAGAATCCATTTTATTAATTTTATGGAGTCACAACAGTCATAACAAAATAGCTGCATTGTTATAAGATGATACGGCGATGAATCATTGCATTTTGTCAGCGTTGAATTGCCGCTTTGTTGTTGTAGCAGAAACATAACTGTATTTTCAAGACTATGTGAAGTTTGCTGTCAGCTCCAGTACAGTTAGCACTGCCCAATCCTTCAATGACAGCTTCTTTCCAAAGACTGCATTACATTGTGAAAGTTTCACCAAACGATCTGAAATCTGCTACCCGAACCACTAAAGTCCTTGAAGAAAATAAACGTCAGTGACTCGTGAACAGCACAGTGTTTGGCAGACTTCCCCAACATCTTATTGTTGGCTATATATCTACTGGGATAAAACTATTTCATTTTCTGTCGCTAAGATTTCTTGTATAATCCCGTTTTGTCTTGATCATGATGTGGCTGTGATGCTGGATAGCAAAGCCTGCTCTCATTATATATACATATGTTATTCATGTTTGCATGTACAAAAACATATTTTTTGCAATCTTGGATAGGTTATGAAATAGATATATTGTTAGTATTTTATTTTCAAAGTGATCAACGTCTTGTGAACAGTGTGGCCTGTTACTGATTACATGATTACATGACTTGGTTTAGATAATGTATTCTGACCTGCTGTCAATATGACTATTGCCGTTAAATTATTGAAAAATAACTTTAAATCTCAGGGGGACTAATCCATAAAAAAGTAACTGCAATCTGATTATGAGCATTTTAAAATGTAAAAATGTAACAATTTTTGGAATCTGAACACAGCTTTGCGAAAAAGCGCCGTGTCTCAAATCCCTTAACTACATTAAAACTTAACACTCCTTTAGAAGGCAAAACTTAAAGAGGTTTGATATATTAATAACTTCGCCTTTAGTCCTCAAAGAAAGCCAGGACAGTCATTAGATGTGGAAAGAGACAAAGGGTGAAGTAACATTTTCCAAAAGTTGCTAATGTTAGCAAGAACCTAGTACATCCAGACACTATTGACTCGCACACCTTAATGGTAACACGTCTAGACGTTTCCAGGCACAGAAATGCCTCAGAGTCTCATTAATTAATTAAACACACTGTGGCATCTGTTAAGATTACATCAGCACATTTCTACAGTCTTGGGATGGTTCGATGTGAAAACTCTTGTGTGTTTTATATATTCAGCTTCTGCCAAACTGATATGTCCCGATTCTCTGTCTGCAAACTCTTGTCCCAGATATCTACAAATTCTTCACTCTTCCAAGCATAAAAAAGACCTAGAACAAATTGTCTTTACGTTTTTTTTTTTTAGACACCAGCATTCAAAACTTCAAAGTTAAACCCCTGTGAAAAAGAAGTACACTTTAGCATACTTTTAAAAGAAGGACTTCTTACAGAAATAATATACTTTAAAAGACTATAGCTAAATGTGACCTGAATGTAATGCTTTCTGACACTGAACTATTTACAATCGAATGGAAATTAGTTTAAATTGATATTTAAAGCATTTAAGTAAATTAAGCATTTTATTCTGACCCACTTAAGTAGGACTTAAGTGCATATCTTTATGTAATTTCATAAATATTTATATTCTTCACAACTGGTTAAAGTGCACTGCTGAACATCTACACCACACCAAAATATCATTTCTTTCATAATTTGTGATGATGGAGTTGCAATGTAGTACATTTAAAATATATTAACTATGACTTAAACAGTTCAACTGTTAATCAAGTACTTTAAAATTGCTATAGTATGTTAAAATACGCATTAAAATAAATCTATTTCTTTAAAGCATGACATGTTAGGTGTTTTAAATAAACTTGAACATTTTATTCTGACATGTATACTTTAAGTACACTTAAGTGGCCTTTTATCAGTATTTTATTATCTGCAAGTATGGATTTTATTTATTTATTTATTTTAGTTTTTGGTAAATATTCACTGTAATAATAATAATAATAATAAGTTAGCATCAAGTTTAAGCTGTAATAGCTGGATTTTTAACAGTTTATATGTAAGATCTAAAGTACATTTAACATTTAAATTAGTTGAAATCACACTTCAGTTTTGCAAGAGAAATCCAACTTTTCCCCTAAAGTTCATTGCTAATGTAATGAAAATGGTGTTCTTCTTCTTCAGCTGGCCTGTTTGTTGATTGCGCTCCCCAAAACTTCCTTTGGTTCGTCACATCTTGGTGCTCAATCAAAGATTATCTCCTCAGCCCATAAAGAGCTTTGTCACTTCTAGATGTCTAATTCTGATTGAGAACCCTCCCTCCTCCTTTCCTGCCACCCTTTTCTCCAAACTAATCCATAGCCTATAGTTTAGCCTTTCATAGGAAAGATTACAGAGAAATAGCTATTAAGGCTTTGGCGCTATCAATTCTGATATCGCAAAGCCACTTAAGGGCCCAGCAGACTCGGTTAGGATTCTGGACCCGACTCTGCTGTGCAAGGAGTGGGAAGGAGAGGAAGGAGGGAGGCAGTCGAGAGAAAGAGAGAGTTATCTTGTTTCGAAAGATTTGGTCAATGTGCCCCTCTGTGGACCACTCTCTGGACTCCTTTCTTGAGACCTCCCAAGAATACTTTCATCAGAATAGCTGTAGATTTGATACAGGTGTCCATCCCAAATATTTTGAAGAGTGTAAATGTCTTAATCTTTTTTTTTTTTTTTTTATGAGTTTATGGTAAATTAATTATTCACAGTGTTTCTGAGAACTTGTGCAGGTGACAATTCTCAATTAGTATGCAGTTCTTAAGTTGTAATAATAACAATATGTGCTCCCACTGTCAACTTTAACTGTGAAAGCACATTAAATCAAATTGAAGTGCTACAGGAATTATGTATTTAAGCAAAAAAAAATGAAATTAATTAGCATTTTAGCACTTCTGATTCCATTATCCAAGTCAATGGTTATTTTTATTTTATTATAATTATTTATTATTATTTTTTATTTTTTTTGTTGTCGGGAATAAGGACTACTATAAGAATACTAGCTCAAGATATTTTTTTTATTTTCTTCTGTAACATTAAATGCACCAGTAAACCATATTTAAGTTTGTTTTTCCAAGTATGAGGTTGTCTGAGACATTAAACATAATCACACTGAACAGGTAAACTCATCTACTCACTAGGAACCTTCACAGACATGTGTTTACTCTTCTAACTCACACTTTCACTTGTCATGTGACCATGATTTATTTTTATAGCCTATGTTTGGCTTTTTATTTGATTGTATTTGAGCTTCACAATTAGCTAAAGTTGTGTTAATCAATGAAGATTATCAGGAACAAATCATGTAAATATCATCAAGTTGTTGGTCACAGAGAATAATTTATGCAATGATCCAAAAGGTAATGAAACATTGGTTTCAGGTACATATTGTGGCAGTCAATAATTCAAATATTCAATGAGGTGTCATTAAAAGTTAATGCTCTATCCTGAAATATCCTCTACCCCAAACTCAACCATAAACCTACCCGATAGTGTTAACAAATGTAAAAGTGATATAAAAATGCATTTGTTGATGCAGCTGTGCTCTTTTTTACTTCCTTATGCAGATTTGAGGGGTTTTTTTGGGGTTCGAACAAGAGCTCTCCATTGCCTGAGCATGACACCATATCGCGTGAGCTACCGAGTAAACCTAATAAGGTAGAAAACTCATGCGTATGAAGCTGATATGTGCTGCTAATGTTTAAATATATCAGTTTTCAAATGTCACAGCATGTTCAAATTGGTTTGAATTCACAACATAATACTCCTCAAGTATGTTCGCAAAAGTTAGGCTTTGTTAGAATTGAAATTGTGGTTGTGCAAATCATACTTTCTGTGAAAAGAAATAAAAGTTGTTGGAGTTTTACTGCCTCTAGTGTTCATTTCAACTTCAGGTAACTTCAGCAGATTGCTATATATAAGTATATTTTTGAAATATCACAGAAATGTTGGCAGAGGAACATATTTCCAATGAGCCTAGGTTGGAAATTGTGCTCTTGTGGAAGATTTTGGATCAACTTGGTTTTCAAGGTTGACTACACTCTGCCCGTTTGATTACCCCAACATCCTTAAAATAAAGTGCACTTCCTTTTTTTAAGAAAAAGCCATATTCCTGAGTGTTCAAATGTACGACACCATTCAGCGCATTCTGCCGACACTTACACATAAAACAAACACAACAAACAGACCAAAGACTTCACAACAACGTTATTATTGTTTCCATTCGCTTGATAGCCCCATTCTCCCGGCTCCCCTCATTGACGACACTTTAGTTATTTTCCTTAAACTGAACAAGTCCTGGAGGACACGGCGGGAAGCCTGAATCCAAACAGCCAGCATAATCAGTAAAATAGAAGGCTATCTATGGCCACTTTACTTTTGTTAAGATTCCAGATGAGAGCGGAAAGTAGTACATGAGCACATGAGCCGAATTGCTTCCCTGCTTAAGGCTTAGGTTGTCAGGTCGCACAGTGGGCAGCCGCAGCAGAACTATGCGCCGCTCGGCCTCGTGACTGCTTGCAGTTCTTCCTTGGATGTGTTCCCAATGACACCCTATACCCTCCATTGGGCGCCACATGTGACATCACCAATGGAGTGGGTTAAATGTGTGCTAGAGGTCAGGCTGAGAGGGAACACGCTGTTTGGATGCACTGAAAGCCAGAGAAAGGAGTTGAAATGGTGACTTGTGGAATCAACCTTTACTTTACTGTCTATGGCACATCCATTGGCGCTGTGCACTGATATTGGCACGTCTTACCCAATTAAAGATGGTCATTAAGCTTACACTGCAGTGACAGCGACCGTGGTTAACATACATTTATGAGTCTTGGCATAACCTTGTTCGGTCTTTATGCTCGCTTTACGAGGCCGCCTTTCAAAGAGTTGGAAACGTGTGGCATATTAATTTATTTTTAAAACTCATTTGATTAGGATTGCCAAGACTTTGACACTGTGTCCTGAACAGACACAACACGATAAAAAGTTATAAAAGCCGTCTCTTCAACTGTAAACCTTTGTAAACCTCAATGGACAACAGGATATTTTGATGGTTGCTTGGTTACTATCTGCATTCTGTTGGGTAGCCCCACCCACAGAAACATATCATTGGTCCATAATTGCACTTGTATAAAAATGTACTGTATTTTAAATTTATATTAAATGCAATTAGCTGAACTTTAGTGCACATTTATGAACCACTTATCTTGAACTATCTTTATGTGTAATTTTATTGTCTTTGAAATGTAAAGTACTGCTGAATGCATTGACAAGTATTTTTGGTAAGCTAAAATACTGTTAAGTCATTTCTATTGAAATATCTATGTCATATAATTAAATACATTTATAATTGCACATTTATACAAATGTATAATGATGACATTGCAATTTAGGTTACAGTCAATTTTAGGGTGTCCTTGTTACAGTGTAATTATGCATTTACTAATTAATATTTATATTAAACTACATGTTAGGATTAGGGTTTGGCTTAAGGTTACTTACATGCAATTATGCATTATTCATCGTTATTATAATAGTTCAAATATTCAATAACACTCTACAGATAATTAAGTACTTTGTATGTGCTTCGGTATGTTAGTCAACATGAAAAATGCATTTTAAAAAGTGCACTTAATTGTGTTAAAAATAATGTAAATGTACTCTCTTAAAGTGCACTTAAGTGGCCTTTTAAAATTTGAAGTACACAACGAGAGCTCATTGAGTACAATAAAGCACAAGCGTCTCCATTACAGTATATAAAAAGTCAAATGTTTTCTGTCTTTGTGTAGTGTCTTGCAGCATATTCGCAGACAAATTGGCACTGACATCTTTATGTGTTGTGTCTGGTTAGCATGTGCATAAAACCATAAATTCATAAGGGAACAAATGTGTTCTGACATGCTTTCACACATTTTGGTCATGTCAATGGTCTTTCCCTCACTGGAGGAAACTCAATACAAAAGCAGTGAATGGAAAATAGCAGTGCTTAGATGAAAAGTACACCATACTCTCAGTATAGCGTGTGAGTTTGAAGGAGGAAACAGCAACAATGTGATATAAAAACAGTGCAATACTTGCATAAGAAAAGTACATGTGACTAAATGATTACAATTCTGAGATTTCTACTACAGTATGTACTTGCTATAGGTGTGTATTCCCCACTTACTATCTGTAAGACATTTGTGGAACACAGTTTTCCACTGAATACAGATAAAGAGATATTGAAGTTAATGTACACGTGACTGCGCACCTTCCAGTCATTTGGTTAATGGTCCCTCTTTCTCTCCCCCTCCCGTCCTTTATAGCCACCGGTCTGTTGCTGTGTGCCACCTTTAAACCCCTGCTCACTTTGGAGGCAAAAAGCATTTTTAGGCAAGCCTCCAGCTGGCCTGGAATCTCTCTCTCTCTCTCTCTCTCTGGCTAGAGATGGACAGAAGGTATGGTGCCATGATAAGGACAGCTGGCCCCAGCATCTCTATGAGCCTGCATGTGAAAGCACAGATACCTTTCAAAGCATGTTATCCTCTTTTAAGGAAAGCAATAATGACAAAGACAAAACCAGAGAGGGGGATGGGATTGTTTACTGCATCGGCTGTCAGATATTGTCAGCTTTTCCCAAACTGCACTTGCGTTGTAGTGTGCATTCTGTAAAACTTAAAAAGGAACGTAAAGGGATAGTTAAGCAAAAAAAAATAATATTCTGTTATCATTTACTCACCCTCATGCTGCCCTAAACTTGTGTGAATAGAACACAAAATAAGATATTTTGAAGAATGTCGCATTTAAATATTTCTGATGTGCACAACATTTGCATATAATGGATGCGTGTACAGATATATAAAACTGGTGCTGATGTTTGCGTTCTCCATACATGCTTTTATCGTTTACAACGGCGCATTTGAAACGACTTTCCTTCCTGGTGATGTCATCGAGGCCCTTTATTTTTCAGCTCCTCCCCCTCCAAACATCTAGCTCCATTATGTTCTGAGAAGCAATCAGTTCTGATCTTGGCTTACATTCCTCTTTCATTCTTACAGACAAATACAGTAGTGGAAGTAAAATGGGTTGCAAATAACATTTTATATTGACTTTTTCACGCCCTGTTGGCACAGGTCAGATTTAGACATCTTAGCAATACTTCAAACAACCTATGAGTGAACAGTTGTCCTCATTGACCACCGGACAACCTCCCACTCCCTAAACATATTTGTCATTCTGACACAACAATTATAGCAGAAGGACACGTCCACTTCGGCAACCTTCTTGACTAGAATAGATCGGTATAATTAATTTGCTCAGGATTGTTATAAGTTGGCACAAATCCGTGGATTGAACTGATAAGAAGAGGTGGCGTCGCTTATGCTGTTATCAGTGAAATCATTATCCTCTTCAATTAAGATGAAGATGTACTGCTTGTCAAAGAGACAGGAGATCTGTCTGAAACTCAATACAAATGTTATACTTGTAGAATGTTAATACTGAACGTGTGCGCATACTGTTATTTTTATTATATTAGACTGTGTACAGTGTGTTTCAGAAACAAACTTTTATTTGGGCATAGTTTAGCCAAAATAAAAATCTGTGTAATAGTGTAATTATTATATCTAGTATGTAAATGCAAAACTAAATTAATAAATAAATTGCTAGTGTAAAACCTTTGATCATGTCATTCGAAACCTATGTTGCAAAATAATTTTTCCTCATTAATGTACACACAGCACCCCATATTGACAGAAAAACACAGAATTGTTGACATTTTTGCAGATTTA
>JAUCMS010000127.1:29106585-29118263 GCA_032357445.1 Enteromius radiatus | reverse complement strand
AAAGATTACTTACATTCATGGGTCTGCTTGCTCGAGTGAGCAGCCATGTTGGAAATTTCTCTTAGCCCTTCGTTTGATGTGAGGTCCTGAAAAATCTTCGTTTCGAGGGCTATCTAGCCCTTCCCCTCACCCCTACCCCTCCAACCAAAAGAGGATTGAGACACCCCTACCCCTACACGTGAACACGCCAAACGGAGGGGTAGGGGAAAGTGTAGGGGTAAGGGGTAGAATTGGGATTGGGCCATAGAGTACTTGAATTACCTTTTATTCGATTCCAAATAGCATGCAGTTCAACATTAAATTCAGTTTGCACTTTAGTATACACTTTTAAATTGCATTAATTACATAACAAGCATATGCTAACGTGCTAAATTATTGCATTTTTGTTAAAGATTTAGTAATGTGTGTGTGTGTTTGTCAGTTTATCCACCGATACGATTATTCAGAATGATATCTACCGATACCGATAATTCAATTTTCCCAATGACAGTTTTTTTGGTCTTTCCTAACTAATGCTGTAAACTAAAAAGGCCTCTTAGTCAGTACATTATTACATTTTTAGAGGTTAAGATGAACAACAACACTATTATATATATATATATATATATATATGATTATTATAATGCTATCAAACTGATATTATTGCTATATTTATATTGTAGTAATATTTTTAACTGCCTTTTTTTTTCAGAAAGGCACACTTAAAAACTGAAACGTTTAATTACAAGTAACAAAGCTCTTTTTTTTTTTGTTATAGCTAACTAACTGTGAACTGGATAGCTTCCCTGAGGTAAATGCATTGCTCTACTTTATATTTCAACATACCTTCAGATGTTCATTCATGTTTCTTCATGCTGCATTTTTTATTAAAGTGGAAAAAAAAACTGCAGTTTGAACTGGGGTGCTACAGTAATGTTTAAAAGTCTCAACATTCCATTCATTGTTTCAATTTTGTGATGGAATGGACAGGATTTGAAAGATGATACTTTCTTTTCAGGAGTAACAAAGTACAAAGCTCTTTGCAGTTATTTGATAGAAGGTGCTAGAAATGATATTTGGTGTTGAGGAAAATTATTGGATCTGGCTATCCTGTCTTGAACTACTGATTTTAGAGTCAAACTGTTATTGTGTTATTAACTTCAACAGCCCTAAAATTATAATGAAAATTCTTCATACTCAGTATGAGTAGGATATAATTGGCTGTTTTTGAATTTTGGACAATGGCCGATCATGAGAAATAATCTAAATATTTGCTTTTATCAGCTAATACCTATTATTGTCTTATACATTTGTACGTGGCTAACAGGTAATTAATTCATATTATATTATTTTACAGTACCTTTTTTGTTTGTTGTATACTTTAAAAATCTACACTACAACTTTACATTAAGTACACTTGTTTTCTGCAAGGAAATACAAAAATAAATAGCAACAATGTGCAAGTAAGCTTTTCTTGCCTTTTCTACACGATTATCTGGCAGATAGGTTGGAAGGCAAGCATGACGCATGGCAATGATGTTTGGTTTGCTGATTATTTCCTTGTCCTGGCTGTTTGAATAAGCTTAGATATGGAACAGAGAGTTCAGTTTTGAGCCCAGTCCAATTGTATTATCAATGCTTTCCACAGAAACGGAAGATGGAAAAGTGTCATTTCTGAAGGCGCGAGGGCTGAACTTTACGCCGGCGATATCTAATGACAGGCTAAATGAACTTTCAGGCATCCAAAATATTAAACTGACAATCTATTCTGTCACTATCTCACATTACCCGCTCCTTTTAATTGCCAATCGCTTTATACGCATAAAACCGTGTCCGGCCCAGAAGGGCTTAATGTGGCTGTTTTCATTGCCTGGGTTTATAGACACTGTACAAGGCAAAGATCACTAAATAGAACAGTCACTCAAGGCACTGGTATTTTTATAATAGGGTTTGAAGCTGCCAGGTTACTCTCATATAGGTTGTAGGTTAAGGTTCTGTTCCCCACAGGTTGCCCAGTAAAAGCTCTGCTGGCCATGCAACGCCTCTTCATATGCACCACAGCTTTTTAGTGGAAAGAATCTGTCCGTCTCGATTTGCAATATGTCACTGCACACGCCTCCTATTCCTTCATTTTCCTAAGGATAACACTTCATGTAATCATTATGATATGGACATGACATAACGGCCCCCATGGACATTCATGGCATGTGTTTTGTAGTCAAACTGGTACAGACAGTGCTCGTGATTTTCCGCTTTCTTTGGCTAAAAATGGCTGCGGTTTGATGAACAGAAAATAAATTCCCTGCATGAAGTTTTCAAAAGCAGCTTTTCAATATAAATGCAGAGTGCTGACATACTTTATTGGGGAAAATGCACTTAATTATATTGAATGTGCACTTGTATTGTACTTCGAATCTTAAAAGTATATATACAATATATATATATATATATATATATATATATATATATAAAGTGTACATGCAAATACTGTTATATTAATGTAATAAAAGGCCATTTAAGTGTATACTTAAAGATTGTACAGATTCATGAATATATTTCTTATCATTTTATTTATTTATTTATTTTATTTTGCAATTATGTAAAATAAAAAGTTTAACTTTAGAGTACCTTTTAAGTCATCATGTTTTAATAAAATAAAGTACACTTATTTTGACTTATCACATTATAATGTGAACTGTAGTCTTTCATAGAATATTTATGGTATGTTTCGGTTATGGGATTAAAAAAAAAAAAGAAAAAAAAGGTATTGCAATTTTTTATTCTGACTTTTCTCACAAATTTGCAGTTTTCGAAGGGGGGAAAAATCAGAATGGAAAGATAAAATTTAAGATAAAATTAAGATAAAAGTTGTTCCATGGTTGTAAAAAAAAAAAAATATATATATATATATATATATAATATATTAAAATAAGATATAAAAAGCAAAATCAGATTAATAAAATCAATTAATAAAAAAGTAGCATTTATGCTTTTTTATTTTATTATTCCATGGCAAAAATGAGAAACAGCATTGCGAGATGTAAAGCTTAAAATTCAGAGGGAAAAAAAGATTTATTGCAAGATGTAGATTCATAATTCTCAGAATTGTTGCTTTTCTTCTAAGAATTCTTTTAAAATAATGTATACCTCACAGCTCTGAGTTTATACCTTGCAGTTAATATAAGAAATATAAAAAAATTCTGAAACTGTCAATTATGAACAAATTCTGATTCGAAATTTAAACTCAGAATTGCTAAATATAAAAGTTGCAATTACCTTTTTCTTTTTTTGCCATAGACTACATAGAAAGTTAATATATACTGAAAAATCGGCTGACGGTCAGCAGTAGAATTCAAAAAGACCCAACACGTCCACTGGTTCAGAATATGTATGGACCCTGCTGACGTCCAAATGAATTAGGCAGCATTAGCATAAAAGAGTTTAGTAAAGAAAGTGGCCCCATGATGGCCAAAATCTGCATATTGCTCTTATATTCACCTTTTTTTGTCTTGTCACCATCCTCTGATTCAGAACCACTGTATAGTCTAGAGATATTTTTGCTGGCTTTGCATTTACTATTCTCATTTCAAAATGACTGTATCCTGAATAGGAGATTAACTTTAGATTCAGCTTTCAACATGACAGGCGTTCAAATCTTTCCACAATTACTTGATAGTATTTCTTGAATAGGGATGACTTCCTATCAACTCTCTCTCTCTCTCACTTTATCTTTATTTATTTAATAGTGACCAGTTAAAGCACTTTAAAAGTGTACATTTTCTGCTTGAACTTTTCATGAGAAATGAGGTTATTTGATCCTTCGACTTCAAAAGGAGTGTACGTGTGAGTGCTACATCCACTGAATTATAACACCACCCTGTGTAGCTCGGAAAAAAAAAATCCCATAAATATCTTGTATTATGAATTATTTAAGGACTCATTGATGATGTCCTGTGATAGTGGATGGGGAGCATCATTTTTTGCTGCTAACTAATATCTATCTGCTTATGTGGTGTAATAAAAATCCAATTACTTAAAATACCTGTGCCATTAACCTAAGAGTGTTCAAATAGGAATCAGCGGGAATTAATAAACAAACGCAGTAGTGCCTTCCACATGCAGGCTTATTAAAAATGTGCCATCATTATTTTTGTAGCACACCACTTTTAAATGCAATACATAGGGGGGCTAAATGGTATAAGTTTGCTAGTGGAGTATAGTTTTTTTTTAACTGAGTTCACATACGATTCTGTTGAAATGTCTTATTTGACTACGCTTTTAGATATTAATATGAGTGGAATAAGCTTAACCCAGTTTTGCATATTTAAATTCATTCCAATTATTATTCTACTTTCGGAAACAGCTTCCATCCGGACTTGCTTATGACATATTATTGACAGCCTTTTCTTCGAACACATCTCCATCACTATCATACACGAAGCTGGGAAATAGGATTTTCCACTTTCGTTGCCTGGAAATGGTAGTAGCTTCTATTTGATGAACAGAAAACAACTGTGAAGTCTGAAAACAAATTTCCTGAGGCTATTTTTGAAGAAGAGTTCAAAAGCCGCTTTTCCAATATAGATAGAGAGCACACATTCCTTGTGAAATAGAAGTGTGCTTAATTGTATAGTGTACTATATATTATTTTTATATGTACTTGCAGATAACATAATATTAATGAAATAAAAGCCCACTTAAGTGTGTCTTAAAAAACATAGTCATGAAAGTGAACTGAACACTGAAGTAAACCTCTAAAAATGCACTTAATAATTGTAAAATAATTGTAATTGTAAACTTAAAAATATATATTTTTAACTGTGCTTGACAATAATATAACATTTTAAAAAGGCCATTTAAATACAATTTAAAAAGTGCACTTTGTAATAATGTCTAAAATAAAGACGCTTTTACTTTACTTTAAAGTACATTTTAAATCATCAATTTAATAACGTACTTAACTGTCCTTGGTGATTTAAATTAAATTATTAAATTAAAGGCTACTTGAGTACACTTTTAAAAAGTGCACTTTGTAATAATGTCAAATGTAAAAAAAAAGTAAGCTTTAAATCATTTTTGTTTAATAACTGTACTCTTGGTGATAATATACAATTACATAAAAGTCCACTTAAGTACACTTTTAAATGTGCACTTTGTTATAATTTAAAATAAATAAAAAAATACCACTTAAATACAATACAATTAAAAATAAATAAATAAAATGTTTTGTTGACATTATTACAAAGTGCACATTTTAAAAGTGCAATTAAATAAAAGTCCACTTTTAAATGTACACTTTGTAAGAATTTCAAATGTAAAAAAAAAATTATAATAATTTTTTTAAGTATATTTTAAAACATTCTTTAATAATCTTTAAATGCTTTAAAGTGTCATTGTAGTGTTATTTGATATTACATTTAGAGTTCAGAAGAAATTACATTACACTTGCTTGTCAGTATTTTTGCAAATACACTTTATCCATATTATCCTTCGAAGACAATTGAAGTAATTATAAAATTACATGTAAGGTCAAAAAAATGATATGAAATATAATTTTAAACTGTAGTACAGTTTCATATAATTAAACTTGATATTACTGTAAGTGTCTGAAAACTTTACATTCATTTTGCCCGTAAGTATACCGCTTTACACTGTATGATTTACATAGTAAACACTCTTTTTAAAAGTATGCTAAAGTGTACTTCCTTATGCCAAGGGACCCACTGAACTTTTCAAGACCTTTTACAGACCTGATGGTATCGAGTGATTCACAGACAGTTGGTGAAAGGGAAAACTTTGGACTTAGGCGGGGCTGAGATGAGGGGATCACGAGAGTTTGTGATGCCAATGAAACATGGAACATGGCATGACAGATTCTCCCAAAGATATGACGCTTCTGGCTGCTAAAAATAGGAAGGAAAAATGCCCTCACGTAAGGTATTTATTTTTCCATGTTGTCAAGGAATGACGACACTGTCTCCATATACACAGACAAAACATATAATGTCCCTCGGGTGGCTTCTTTTCGCTTCACCTTTAAATTAGGGTTCCTCGCCTGGAATCGGGTGGAATTGGTTTATCGTTCCAGTTTAACATGGTAATGCAAAATAAATATGCAGAAATAGAAAGGACAAGTGAAATGGGATGTTTTGCGTCGCAATGCTTCCAGTAAATATCAAGAAGCCCTGACCTAGTTTGTCCCTCACCAGCACATATGCATACGCACTTTTTTTTTTTTTCTAGGTCTTTCTCGCACTGACTCACGCACTGCTATCTCTTTCCCCCTCACGCACATAAACCCAAGCACTGATGGGCTCTGACTTAAGAATTATTCCTTCTTTTCCCTTCCCCCTTGCCTCCATCATCTTCTGCCGCCTCAGACTGCGGGGTTAAGAAAGCGCCCCTGAAACCAAGCATTCTTTCGCTCTCTTAATCCCCAAACTCGCTGCTTTCCATCGTTCTCTTGACTGATGTGATGAAAAAAACAACCAGCCTATCTCTGCCAGCCATTTTCTGCACCATGACGGCTACGAGACCGGCACCCCAGCACGTCTCTGGACCTCTGCTGTGATGGGGAACCCGGTGCAAATTACCCCGCCGCTATCATAGGTTATCAGCAGCTCACAACTATGACCCCCTTCCCGAAAAATCAGCCCTGAGCCTCCAGAATTCTGTTGTCCAGGCTTTGCTGCTTTGGCTTCAGTGAAGTAGGAACACTTTTTACTTTCTTCCCTCAGACTGTCTGAGTATTTCTCAGTTCTGTTTGATCCTGGGCTCACCTTTTGACTCTCTCGAGAGAATAGGACGAGATCTGGTAGTTCAGACCTAAAACACAGTCCTAGTAATACTATATTACTCGGATGGTAGGGTGATATGTATTATATATCATATCTCAACTGCTTGGTTGCTTGTAGTATTGCAAATAGTGAACAATATCAATCAACTATATTTTGTTCAATTCAACTTCAAGGCTTGAAAATAAATAAATACCTTAAACTTTTGATTTAGATATTCTTAACTTAGTTTTACGAACAATTTACAGTGAATCTGGTTTGAAACAATGCATATTGTGAAAAAAAAAAAAATTTTCAAATAGTATTATTTTTTTATATAAAAAAGATTGTAGAATGTTTTACAGAAATGTGTGTGTGTGTGTGTGTGTGTTAAACAATGCTATTCATACTATGATTTGAATGCACCTTGAAATTTTTGAGAAGACTCAAAATATTTTAAGAAAATCATTGCGCTGGTTATTAATATTTAAAAAAATGTCTGCAAAATCAGCATAATCATCAAGTGACATGCAGGGACAGAGAAAATGTGAAATTAACAGGAAACAATATCATGTGTGCAATTTCTACAATATATGAGTTGTATTATATATATATATATATATATATATATTTAAGAATGTTTGTGAATGGTATTTATGGTTTAAAATCAAATAATTGAACAATTTTATAATATGTAGTGTGTGTGTGTTACGTGCTGTGGTTGTAGAAAAATTGGTCTTTCACAAAGGCGTAAACGAATAACTTAGACATTAACGCACAATAGACATTAAACAACAGTAATCGCGGACAAGGAAACTCACAAACAGGCAGGATATAAATACACTAGGCACTAATGAAGAGAACTCAAAACAGCTGTGACAAACGACTGGGGCAAGTTAACTAATAATCACATAAATGACAAGAAATTCCAAATTAGGAATCAGGGTGGAGCTCTTGAAGCGCAATCTCAGAGGGGGACTGGAACGGCTCTCCTGGCTGAAACTCTGGAGAAGAACTTGGAATCTGTGGACTGGAATGGCTCTCCCTGCCATAAATCGAGAACATGCCTGGTAACCAGCGAACTGGAATCCACGGGGAACTGGAACATCTCTTCTAGCCGCATGTCATGCACAAGGTTAGGAGACGGCTCTCCTGGCCATATTTGTGGAGTGGAATCCGCAGGGAACTGGAACACCTCTTCTGGCCGCATGTCGTAAACAGGGTTAGGGGACGGCTCTCCTGGCCATAACTTGGAAACAGTACTCGGAAACTGCGGACTGGACTTCGTGTAGCGATCCATGAGCTGCGCATTTGTAGCGCGGGCATCGGATGGCGCTCTGGCAGCGTGTACCTCAGCCATCGTTCTTACGGTGTTGGTAGAGGAGGAATTCCTTGGAGGGGTGCGGTGGAGGATCTCCTCGGCCCAGTACATCCTCTGTTTATGTTTTAGGTCTGTGATTTCTGTTACGTGTTGTGGTTGTAGAACAATTGGTCTTTCACAAAGGCGTAAACGAAGAACTTAACTTTAATCCATCAACGCACAATAGACATTAAACGACAATAATCACGGACAAGGGAACTCAAAACAGCTGTGACAAACGACTGGGCCAACGAAACTAAAACAGACAGTACACGTAACAGTGTGTGTGTGTGTGTTTGACATATTATAACATGTTTTTAATTATATTTAAATAATTAAAAGCTGTAAAACAGCTGTCACCTAAACTATAAACATGATTTTTCAAGTTGTCAATAAAACAAACGTGATGCTTCTTTGTGATTGCTTGTGAAAGTTACTATTAATTTCTGAGTGAAAAATTGCTTCTCCACCATTTTTTTTTTACTTCTGTGTATTTCATGTACAATAAAATGTGCCTATAAATGTCCAGGACTGTAGCTGGTGCCCTATGGTCGGGTTTTCCTGATTAACACCGTGTTCACAGTCTGATTGAACCGCTTGTGGCTCTACTTTTATATGCTAATTCACTGTCGCACCCCTTGCCCTCAACTGGAGGCCATCTGAGGTTTGCTCTAATGAACTATTGTTTTAAGAGCTGTATGAGCCACAAGGCACGGAGGGACATGGCTAAATAAGTGGGTAAATAACTAAGCTGGCAATTAAGAATACCCAACGAGTTACTGCAAGGAAAAGTGTCATTTAGTACGCAAATTAGAGCATAAGTAAGTGACCAGGAGCGTAAGTGAATTAAAATGGAAATAGATGAAGAGATAAATGAATAAAAATGTTTTGTGAGAGTGTTTGCATGTAAATGGGTGCACAAGTGTGTAGGGGGAGTAAATAAATAGCTTAGTATGTAAATAAATGAATAAATGTACGACTTAAAGGAATGGGACGGAACCGGGGAGCGAGCGAGTGAATGAGTAATGAGCGAGTGAATGAGTTATAAGATGAACTACTTATTGCATTTCAAAGGAGAGAGAGCTTACCGATTAGTTCTACACCCATCAGCTTTGAACTGCATCAAGCAAAACAAACTAGATTCCTCATATTTGGAAGAATATAAAAGCGTTCGCCTGTGCTGCTACGATACTGTACGCTTGCTGAAGTGTTTTGAGAGTTTTTTTAGCAGTTAATTAATTGTCCCGAAAACATCTCCATCTGGATCATTTTTGCACTTTAAAAGCAACACTTTCTAATGAGCTTTCTGTGTTATGACATGCTGCTCATTGGTAACGTTAGCTAATGAACTGACGTTAACAAATTGCATTGATGTGAACAAATCAGACCTTCTCGTAAAGCGTTGTTTTCTGTGCTCGCTGGTCATTGTAACTGTTTTTGCATATCTCTGCTAAACGTATATCATCTTTCCTCGTGTCCAGATGATGTGCCAATTACTCTCTAATTACATGCGTCATCTGGCTGATAAATCCTGTTTACCGTACTGACAAGCCTCTCGGTGGTCGCAGCGGTCTCTGGAGAGAGGGATGAAGTGATGGACCTCCACAAAGAGGACGCCGAGAATGGGAGATCAAGCAGGGGCTGTTTCTGAATATAGCTCTTACCAAGCCAATGACTGCATCTGAATGATTACTAACAGAGTTTGATATTGTGTTAAGGGCTGGGTAAACAATATCCACAGTTCACTGGCATGCAGCTTTATCTGAAAAGCCTAAATATGGATCATAGTTTCATCAAAATAGGCTTTTGGTTAACTTTTAAAAAAGGTTCTTCTTTGTTGAAGATCCTTGAAAATCATGGAACCTTTCTACTGAACGAAAAAATCTTACAATTCAGTGTTATTGCATTACACGAATGACGTAATCTATAGTAAAATAATGCATTACATTTAAATTTACAATGCAAGATCTGAATTCTTTTTTCAAATAAGTAACGCAAGTAAATGAATGCAAGCTTATTAATTTTACTTTTGATGTTAAAGGGCCCTTACAAGTATGCATGTATATATTTCAGAAAAATACGTTTATATATTGTATATTAAACATTTTCTATTTAACTGATTTATTTTCATATTAAATCAATTTTTAAATAATTTTAAAAAATGTTATTTTTATATTTATTTTATGATTAGATTTCCTTTTATGTAAAGCACTTTTAATTACCATTGTGTATGAAATGTGCTACAAATAAACTTGCCTTGCCCTGCCTAAAAACATTTAGTTTTACTCGATTAATCGATTGTTTGTTTGTTTTTGTTATTAAATCCTACATTAAGATTACATCGTTAAATTGCCTCTGAAGAAGACAGTTAAAACAATGCCTTGCTGCTCAAAGCATACGGTTAGACGTGATAGATCTTCATCTCAGAGCTGTGATCTTTTTCAGTGTATAGCCTGTATCTTGTATCTGATCCTAAAGACGGCTCGCTACTGTCAGACACTTTGAGGCAGATTACACATTTGGGTGTCAAATGTCAGTTATTGGATCACAGAAGTGCTGTATTAAGAACATTTCCTGGGTTTATCCATTCATTTAAGCTCCCTTCGTTTTGTCAGCTCAAAAAATTCACTAAAAACCACTACCACTGAATCACCCAACCATCTCTACCTTAATTACACAGGAATTGTAGAGCTGGCACTTTACTGCATGACTGCCTTTGAGGCCAACTGGGCCGCCACTCTTTCCTCCACTACTTTAAAGTACCAAACTATCCTCCATAGACTTCATGTGTCACAACATTAGTGGCTCGCCTAAGAGATATTTGTTAACCAAGGCATGGGAACTGCTGCGTAGAACTCAAGTTAATCTCACCAGGAAAATGGTTCTTGTGGCTAACCTCTTGGGGAAAGATTTAACATTACCCACAGGCTCATGCAGTAATTCATACATGCATTCTACAACCTACAACGGGAAGTGTTTTTCACACCATTACTTGAAAATGCAATTGTTCATCCAGTTGTACACATTGAGGAACCATCTTCACAAGAATATCATTTATCTACTATGCACTATGTATAAAAAAATATGTGCAATGTACTAATTGTGTTCATATTGTATTGCAAAACACTTCTGCTGCTATTGAGGTGGGATCCGGGTAAAGTTAGGGACAGGTTTCGTGGTATGGCTAGGTTTAAGGGTTGGTTAAGGTGTCAACAGTGTAATTATAAATGTAAGTGTAATTCGAAATGAAATATAGTACTAAATTGTTAATTTAAATGTAAGTACATATTTATTAAGGCCACCTAATATAAATTTTAATACATGACATTCACTATTGACCTTAAAGTTACCGTAAATGCAGCAATACTTATTGTAAAGACAATATAATTAGGGAATTACACAAAGATAAAAAGCTTGATTGCATTTCTTGCTTTCCAAGAAATATATATATATATATCCCACAAACCTGCTTTCTATATATATATATTCGTGCTGGGCAATGATTAATCGCGATTAATCGCATCCAAAATAAAAGTTTTTCTTTACATAATATATTTGTATATACT
>JAUCMS010000127.1:29094082-29106485 GCA_032357445.1 Enteromius radiatus | reverse complement strand
TGCGATTAATCGCGATTAATCATTGCCCAGCACTAATATATATATATATATATATATATATATATATATACATATATTTTTTTTTTTTATAATCAGTTAGACTCAAAAAGTAGACCAAATTGTATAACCAATTGTTGTTTCCAGGCAACAACAGATTTTATTTTCTGTGATGGACGCATATAGATCAGTTTGAGATTCAGCAAACACCAATCGTGCAACTCAATTTCAAAACAAAAGCTTTTGTTCTGAATCTTCCTTAACTCTATCAATCCACTGTTCAGCTGCGACGCCACCCGTTCCCATATATCTTCCCATCCATCTCTC
Organism: Enteromius radiatus; assembly: GCA_032357445.1. NCBI lineage: Eukaryota > Metazoa > Chordata > Actinopteri > Cypriniformes > Cyprinidae > Enteromius > Enteromius radiatus. Next base: position 29,106,161 of record JAUCMS010000127.1, on the reverse strand, counting down.
TCTCTCTCGTGACCATCTATGAATTCATGTCATTTTCTGTCTCCATGATCTATCTATGCATATTAAGAAGCACTAAATCTGCATGTCTTCACTCGCAGCCCAGGTACGCTACAGTAATTTGTGGGACGGGGTGGCATATAGGAGAAATTCCCTCTGTAAGGGGAAAAAAAAGATGATGATACACTCTTTTTTATGATGCTGTAAGGGCTTTCGCCTGTATGCAAGCCAACAACTCACATGTAATTTTTCCTCTCTCCTCACATGTTCTAAGAGCAATTAGGCCGGTCACGAGCAGCGCTCCGCATTTCGATAACATTTCTTAAACGTTCTACCTGTGCGTCTCCCCTCCCCCGTTTTTCACCATTTCATGGTACGATTTTAACATGGAGTTTCTTGCAGGCGCACCACTCAAATAGTGACCTAATTCTTCCCAAGCATGCCGGCGCTGCTGAGAGAGCAAGAGAGGCAAACTCATCTTCTCTCACAAAGGGAGTTGGAGTTCTAATCATACCAGGACTACATAAGAACGCCCGCTAATGCATTTCAACTCGCCGATAACAAGTATGTTGTGGCTTTAATCAGTATAATTCCACTCGTTCGAGAACGGTCCTTCGCATTCTGCCACGAGAAAGTCATAAAAATATCTCGCCCGCATGTGAACGCATGTCATTCTGAGCTTGTAAACACATCCCTGCTAGTTCTCGTCTTCTTGCCAGACTCATGGTTTTCTCCATGCATCTTTCATGACTGCATAGTGATTCTAACGTGCCGTAATAACAGCCTCAGATGGGGGAGATTTCTCTGACAAGCAACCGGGAGCCAGTTTTGTTGTTTTGTTTTTTTTCCAGCTTGACCGTGGTATTTTTGTCCACGGGAGGCTTCGGTGCGTCAAGCTTTCTCTTCGAAAAAATATCACAGGGCTTTCCCACTGAGCCTTCTCTCTTGAGTTATGTCCTTGGTGTGGATATGCTGTTGTGTCCCGCCATTGTTATTTCCAATTTCATAGCCGAGTCCTGGCTAGCACGCCCCAGCCTCGCTATGCCATTTACTGCAATAATACACACCGGGCCCTCCAAGGTAGCAATCGGCCACACTCCAAACCTCCTGTGAAATGGTTGAATTCGTCAATAGAAAGCCTTTTGTTCTGATTGACTAGGCTGAATAGCTTTCTTTGATTCCTCTCTCAAGATGACTTCCTTTCAGAGGAGCTGTCTTCCATTTGCTGCTATTATTTTGGGTTTTATTGTATCCGTGGTACGTTGTGCGGTGAGGTGATGCATCTTAAGTGTTAAGTGTATTTCAGAGGCCCTCGTATTATCTCCCGGGTTGCTTTCATCTGCCTTTCTTATTTTGCAGAGATCTAATGATAAGAACTATAAAAAGCTGGAGTGAACTTGTCATGTGTTCATTTGTTGCTCTGAGATGTACAGTGCTTGCCGACCAGATATGCATTGTGTTTCTATCATCCATCTGTGTCTACCAGCATATATGAACACTAAGGTATATTATAATCCAAAAGTTTCATCATAAAACAAAGTAATCTTGTATGTACGAAGAAAAGATGCATGCATTTGTTTTGTTTCACCATGTTTAAATCGAATTTGAAACACCGGGGTAGTATATATCCACAAAATAGCTTTGCAAATATAAGCACAGATGCCTTCAAACTGCAAGGTAAGCTCCCAGGGCTTTGCCCCAAATCTGCCTCCGAGTCCACGTTAATAAATATTTTACAGAGCTGGTGTGTCTAAGCCGTATCCAACATAGCTGTAATGTACATTGCAATACAGTATATCAAAAGAATAAGTAAGCGCTCTGAAGTAAAACTTTTAATTTGGCGTCATTACAAAGTGCACTTTTTAAAAGCTTTGTGAAAGTGTGGATTTGAAGTACCGTACACTTAAATTTATTTCATTGATATGCAAGTATTTTTTTTTTTTTAAATATACTTTTAAAAGTTAAAGTGCACTACAAATGCACATTTAATACGATTCCAGAAGACATTCGTTTAGCTGATTGTGTCTGTCTGACATTTGTTCATTGACAGTTTGGCTGCTCATTTACGTTCGAAGCATGCTGTTCATTTACATTTTTCATGCCACCATGAACTGCAGACTCGTGACAAGTTGTACACTAGTTCTATCTGGAATTGAATATTTCCTCCTCTCTGAAACATTCAGCTGCCAGCACAAGGAAGAAAAACGAAAACAAATCAAAATCCGTTTAAAAGGAAATCACAACAGAGCCATATTTTTAGCTCGCAATTTCTTAATTGCCATAAAGAGAACAATCAGATAAGGCTTGCAGCTTGTCTGTGAGTAAGAGAGAGAGAGAGAGAGAGAGAGAGAGAGGGAGCAGAAAGCAAAGGGACAGAAAGGGAGTCACGTGCCTTTACTACCATACAATGAGCAACCAACTATTTTCATCCCTCCAGCTCCAGCCTTGATTGCAATATGGCATCAGTGTGTCATATGTGTGTTGCATTAGTATTGTGTTTACGCTACCATGTAAGAACCATCTGAGATAAGAGTGGTCGCCTGTGGATAGAGCACATGTCTTCATTACATTGACATGGGATCAGCTTCCCGAAACACACACACACACACATACAAAATGCTGTCTAATGTTTGCACTGGGGTTCTAACATTGTAAATCAGTATTGCAAGCCACTACTTGTTCATACTGTATCTCACCAACCACATACACTGGTGGCCAGAATTGGTAGAACACTTGGCGTATTTAAGAGGTTTTAGTTGTTTTTGTTGAATTGGCCATTAAAATACCCATAAAACCGGACTGTTGTGATGGAAGGAATCTGCTGGAACACTAAAAATGATGGGATGGCCTCCTAAAAATATGGACCTTAACCCCATCGAGGAAATGTAGGGGAACCTTGGAAAACAAACTGGACAGATGTATTTGAAAGCCTTTGGCTTGAGTTGCATACGTCTTGGTATAACGTTAATGTATTGAAACTATGCCAGAGAGATGTGTAATTGCTGCAAAAAAACTGAACATACAAAATATCAAAGTTAAAATTGGAAGGGAAAAAAAAAACAACAACAAAAAAAAAACGTATGACTGACTCATCTTATATTTGTGGTGCATAGAGTACCCATACGCATGTTTCATAAACATTATGAAATGAAATCATGTTTTTGAGGTTATATTGGCCGCCACTGTAACTCTTTTCCTCAATGTTCTGGTCATGAAAACTAAAGAAGCAGTGGGATTGCAGCATGCATAAGTGGGCGGTCATCAGTGGTCGAGCTGCGTTTTGTTTTGACAGTCTACAAACCTCGTGTTTTGGTTTTCTCTACATCTATGTTGCATATACATGAACTGTTGACACTGTACACCTCGTCACCTGCTTCTTCCCGGCGATTGAGGGAGGAAGAAAATCCGTCTTGAGCGCATTACACACTATCTTCCAGTCGTTATGACTCTCCAGAGCAGCCAAGCCGATGATGTTGCTTCGTTTGCGATGCCTCGATGTATGGAAGCATTGCTTGAGAGTAAAATCGTGTGCGAGGGAGAGGGGTGGGGGCGCTAAATGTGACACGACATCCAATGAGCTCGAGATGAAGAAGCCAGTCCGGACTCATTCAGACATATATAGAGGGTTATATATATATATATATATATATATATATATATATATATATATATATATATATAGACGCTATGAAACATAGTAGCCTATTCGAGCTCACAGCAACCCCCTCGCATGCACACGCCTGACTGAGGGCATTCGAGTAAAGAAAACGCCTCAGGGCTATATAGATTCAAAGCATTCTGTGAACCACCACAGTCCTCACAACTTATCGACCGCGCTCTCATATAACCAACCCATTTATCCTGTCTTTATTTACATTATTTTCCGTCCGCGTTGCTCGGAGATGAACGATACCGCCGCAGATTTGCCTAATAAAGAGGCCTAGAGCAACTGTTTACTTCGGTGAACGAAAGTAATTAGGATTAAAAGCTTTTCTTAAGCGCACCAATATAATTACATTTGATATGGAAGAATGAGAAAGCTGTTCGCATGAAAAAAATATAATAGCATATCTGATGGATGGCACTGATGGGTAAAAAGTCTCCTCAGAGTCGTAAATTATCCCTCTGACTCCACTGACCCCTGTTTAACAGACAATATATTTGTATTTTTTCCACCTAACTACATTGTGAGTCAGTTCAATCCGAATTGTAACAATTCCGGTTCGTTTACGAGTCCTATCTAAAATAGTCTAGCCTACTAAACAAGTACAGTTTTTTGTTATTTCGAGTCTGACAGAAAGAAATCAGTAGCCTCAAATGATTCACAATGTTTTGATATTAAAACAAGCGGTGTTATTCGGGAATCGAACTTCGTTGGCGCGCATTATATATTTAATTCACTAAAAAGAACCGGCTCACAAGAGTCATTCGATCGGGAATCGAGCTGCATTGGTCACTGTATGTTGCGCGCGCTGCATAATCAGTAGCGCTGCTGCGGCGGCCAGATTATTTTAAGACGGACCCCTGTCCCTGTCGGTGGAAGAATGCGCGTTCAATGCCACCAAAAGCCATGAGACCCATTCGGTTCCTGTAATATTTATAAAAACAGCACGGCGTTTTGGTTCCCAACCTTAGCCGCTACTGGAGGCACGTTGAAAGGAGCGAGTGGTTTTATAGTTGGGGAAGATTTACTATGCGCGTGCCAAACTCCGCCTTCCCTACAGCACGTCATTGGCGAGTAACAGCGAAGGGGAGTCACTCCCCTGCCTACTTTTAATAGCTTTGTCATGTGATGGAAAGCAGTTGTAAGACAGGTGCCCTCGGTTCATTGTCAGTGAGGGGCGCGAGGGAACGAGTGGATTTTCTCTTTTGCCCGTGATTTCTTTTTTATTTTTTCGTACCGTCATTCAGGGGCTGGATGGCGTGGGACAGGTGTAATCAGGATTCGGTGTGGAGAGAACTAGAGGTGAGAACTGATGTGCAACTTATTTTTCCAGGGCTGGAACACATTTTTTTTTTCTTTTTTGGAGGAGACGGCTCGCAGGAAACGTCCAAGACTGGCTTCGCTCGTAGTTCCCGTTATGTGAAGTCGACCGATCCTGTAAGACGCGCGGAAGACACGGAAGCTCCGAATGCACGGGAATACACCGGGGTTGTGATAAAGTCTAATTTGTTGGCAGAAATTGTATGTGCAGTGATTTTAACTGGTGATAGCGTGCGGCTTTTCTCAAGCTGTGTCGGAGTTGAACAGTGACAGTCTACTTAGGATGTCTTGTCGTGGGAAATTGTGTTGACATGCCCGTGGATGGAGTGCGCTCGCTCGCTGTAACGCAGGTGATGATGAGACAGGTATCTGCTTCAGTGAGAGCCTAGTGCCACTGCCGATGTGCTGGAATTACTAATATGTTCTCGCGTCAGGTATTGTACATTGAAACTTTCCTATTAGAACACAGAGACAGTCTCGGAGAAGGCTATTTGTATGCATGCGGAGCGCTTGCTGGATTTATTATTGGACAATACGTGCTGTAAAGCAAGGAAAAGCTGCTGAACCTCGTTTTCTTTATATTTACCAAAACCTCATCGCAAGGTTAAGCGTTGCTCCAATGCAATACATCAATAACGATTGCATAGCTGTGCATGACGTTTATCGTTTATAGCGCGAATCATAGCCTTTCGGGACATTTTAGGGTTGTTTAAACGTGTTTGGCATGGTCTCTCGGCGAAATGTAAGACGTGGACAATAACGTCGCACTTTTATTATTATCATAGCCTACACTATCGGTGCAGTCTATCTGTCTATCCAGTCGCGTCGTGGTTTATTGCCGTTTTAACCATTTCAGATATTCATAAAGCAGTGTTTCAAGCATGCTTAACTGAAACTTTTACCCACTATATAGAAATATATCGCTGCACTGTATAGGCACCTGTCTACATTGCATGGTGTGCACGTTGCGTTATTGTTGTGTTCATTTTCAAAGGTTAGTTAAGCGTCTCAGTCGGAGCCTAAATCCATCTAAACACAATCAGCAAATTGCTGCTCGGTTCCAATTTTAATCATATCATTTCCAGGTGCCCACAAGTAGATATGCTCTCTCTCTCTCTCTCTCTCTCTGCATGTACTAGTGATTAAGCGTGTCCGTATTTTGAGAGGAAAAGGGAGAAGGCTTTAAACAAGATGCCGAGGCAAAAGCATTTGATGCATGTGATTTTATCATTTGTTCACCACTGGATGTAACCGCTTTGCTGGCGTCTATAAACCTCTGACAGAGGAACAGGATTTGTGTCATAAATAGATCTAAACTAAATCAGACAACGATGAACTTTGACGTGCGAGATCCATCGGCACAAACTGTGTCCTGCTGCCATGCTTTTTTTTATTTTTTTAATTTTGATTACTTGTGACATTTCTGCCAGTATTGCCGAGAAAGAGCTGAGCAATATGATTTGGGAAGCGGTATCAGTGATTAACGCGCGCGGACGGTAACATTACGTACGATATTTGTACAAAATGAACATTTTACTGTGCACTGTATGGCTTTTTCACAAAATGCATCACTCTGCAGCACCCTCCGCCGTTTGTCAAAACTCTATACACCTGTGCGCACAGTCTCTCCGCGAGCTGTTGTTGGTTTAGCTTCCACTTCGCCTCTATTTTACTCACAGTATACTCATAACAGTGATATGAAGTACAGTATCTGGCCAAACAGAGGGCGTGGCTGTGGCGCTCTTCCCTACGACGGCCCGCCCCTCCCCTTCCTCAGCCAATCACAGAATTGTTTGTTTTCTGGTTGGTTATGTTGTGGTTTCCTAAATGCAGCAAATGCTATTTACGCAGCTGAAGAATATGCAATTTGGTTAGATTTACGTTCACTTCGTTTGGTTGTTTGTATGTTTAATTTGCAACAATGCATCCTAAATCAGCACTAGATTTAGTAGTGAAAGAAGTAGCTTTTGCATGCTAGTTACACAGGTCTTAATTATGTAGCAAAGTTACATGAAGGAAGAGTTATTAGTTACATCAGTGACACACTGTACAAATAGACAGGTGCATAGATTTGAGATATGTTGGTGCATGCTGTGGGCCAGTTTGTCAGTTTTTGCTTATAAAGACAGCTAAACTGATAGAAATAAAGTGCTGAAAGTGTATCATTTCCATGTTTGTTTATCAAGGGGAAAAAATGGTAGCAACTTCATATAACTTAAAAAAAAAAAAATCCCATCTCAAAATCCCAATGTTACAGTGCCAAAGGTTTAATTTTTATATTATGTCAGATTTATTAGAGATCATGAAAACATGGTTATGCTGTTTTGAGAAACTATGCATTTTTTTAAGTATTATAAGGCATAGTGTTGTAAATCCTGACAAAGCATCATCTGCCGAGTTTTACTTATGATTAGATTTAAAAATGAAAAGCAGTGAAGAAAAAAAAAATCAATAAAAGCAGTGGAAAATAGATAGATTTTAAATGTTTGTTTTCTTTGTCATTATTAGAATGTGCAGGCATTTTGTTTGCATTAAAAAAATGGGTTTGCAAGCTTATTGCAGTAACATGTTTATATGGAGTTACATATATAAAGTGTTATATAAAGTTATATAAAGTGTTGTGAAGCCTGACCAACATTAAATTATTTCACATCTGTCGATCCCATGGTCAATAGTTTGATACCGTTTATATTTTGTGTTTAAGATCACACAGATGACGCAAAGTAAATGTTAAAAAATGGTAAAACATGGTGAATTCCATTTTCATTACGTTGTAACTAAGTTTTGACTTTTAGAAAAACCGAGAGTTCATTCTTTAGCAAACACTGAATGAAGGTATCTAACATCTTAGCAAATATGTGCTCACCCGTCTCCTCTCTCTTTCAGTGTGCTGCCTTGGTTGGTGAAGACCAGCCCCTTTGCCCTGACCTGCCTGAGCTTGACCTCTCTGAGCTGGATGTCAGTGACCTCGATGCAGATAGTTTTCTGGGAGGACTCAAGTGGTACAGCGACCAATCAGAAATCATTTCCAGTCAGTATGGCAATGAAGCATCAAACCTGTTTGAGGTAAAGAGGGTCATGCAATGTTTTCTTATCTGATTGTGCATGCTTGTATATTGTAAAATTAGATATGATTCCAGCCTCATGCAGTTTATTGCACGAGTGTAGAATTCTTCACAAGCTGGGATAGTCAGTCAATGCAGTTTATTAGATAATAACAGAGATTTACTCTTTGGGAATGAGCATTTATCCGTGCTCTGTGATGATTGGGGTGAGGTATTATGATAAGCACCCAACCTTTGTCCAATACTTAAGGTCAGCGTTTGTACCTTTTCTACAATCTTGGGCTGGAATTTATGGCTGTTTGTATGCACTTTCCTCCTGATGTACCCAATTAATGGTCAGTAATAATACAAAGCAAAAGCATCTGCTTACTTTTTCAGCATCCTTGGTTCCGGAAGTATTTTCCCCTTCATTTTTTCTATAGGGATTAAAAGAAATGTATGTATGTATGTATGCGTGTGTGTGTGTGTGTATATATATATATATATATATATATATATAACTTTATAACTTTGAGTTATCAGTAATAAACCAAACTGACCAACTCGGAATAGCAATATTACAAACTTTAATTTGAAGGAAAAAAGTGATTTTTGATTCGGAAATCAGATAAAAAGACAAAACTGTGCACTCTATGACTTTAACGAGGAACAAAAACTACAACCGCAGGACTTTTTGCAAATGGCAATGACAGTTGTAAAAATGTAACTACTGAACAATATTAAAATTTTTTTGAAAATACTATACATTTTGCATTAAAAAGCATAATGAAGCTGACTCTACATCATTGACTGGCGCAATTTTCTTGTTGCAGATTTCTGATTGGTGGAGATTTCTCTGCAGAAACATGGGTCGTTTTTTGCTGTTTTAAACATCATCTGTATAAAAATAAGTTAAACTAATGCTGACTGAGGCTTCAACAAAAGCGCATGTCAATGATTAGAAGCCTTGTAACTCACAGTAGGGCTTTCTTTAATGGCTTTTAATTATCGTTTGAATTCAATTCCGCTGTGGAGAAAATTAATGGCATTTTGACTTCTACACTGCGTACCATTGCTCATAGGAGTCAAAATCTGAACTCTACTGAAATCACCAGTGTTGTTCTAGTTTATTATACAACTAGTCTGCATTATCACCTCGATCTAGTGGGTCCACTTTTAACCGGCTTGTTCCTGCCCAGGGTTGTCATGTTGAGAAAGGGAAGAGGTAAAACTTTAAACCTGTTGCACTCACGCTTCCTCGTCACTGACAGAGAAAGCAAAGTCCAGAGGAAAAGAAATGAGGCAGCTGAAACAAAGCAGCCCTGGCCCTGGCTAGTTCATTACGTCTTATCTGGGCAGATAGAGAAGAGAAATGATAATGCCGCATTGCTTTGAGTGCTGGCAAATATAGCGCAGGGTTTGGGGGTTTGTGTCATGATGTGATAGGGATTTCTTGAAGGACTGTGTGAAACACTTACTTAGAACGTGTGGTGGGAGAATGAAATTATAGGACCCGCAATTATAAGTGGCAAAAATAATACTGCGTGTGGGTGCATGTTCAATAACATGGTAATGATTTACATGCATCGCTGCTCATATGATAGAAGCATATTTGAAATTCTTATAGATAAAGAATGTTACAGACTGCTTTCGTAGACCCTTTTTATTTAACATTTCAGTTTAAGCACAATATGCTAAAGCAGCTGATCCTAGTTCAGTGAAATGGGGCATGAGGTGTCAATAGTGATGAATGTGTGTATTGTATATGCATTTCCAATACTGGCCTATGTGGGTCAGTGCAGTGCCCAAGAGCAGAGTGAAGACAGGTTAATGAATGGCCAGCTCTTGTGTAAAGCTAGTTGGCAGGACTTTTTCTTCCTCCCGTTGCACTCATTCAAACCCCTGGCAATGTTTTCTTAACCTATCTGACTGCAGTATAGTTAATGGGTGGCCTGGCGAGTCTTGTGATGTCACACAGCAAGCAGGCCACACAGTGCTGTTTAGGGTCTGGCCAGTTTAATAGCTTTTCTAACAGTTTTGCCTTAGATATTTTTAATTTCATTCTTTGATTTGTATTTATACAGCATAAAAAAGTTAACCCTTTAAAGCCTACTATGCATTTTTACAATATGTCTTAGTGAGATATGCTTGATTTTATATTCAAAGGTCTGTAGTTCTAAAATATATAATGCAATGCAATTAAATGCGGACTGAGAGATGTTTAAACAAAGTATTGCTCCTCAAAAGCTTGATAACACTATTTGTTACATTTGAGCATGATTTGTCTAGAAAATTGTGCATGTACTGTATACTCAAAGTTGCTACAGTCCAGTAATTGTTCATCTGACAGTATGAAAATGATCACTAAGTTTACTCAATATAACTCATTAAAGATTTCATAGCAAAAAATAACATGAGCCACAACCTGAAGACAGACGTTTTAGAATTATACTTCAGAAAGTTAAAATTGTATGAACTATCAATCAGACGACAGAAGGCATGTAACAGATTGCGTACGAAAGGGTTTCAGCAAAGTTTTGATCATGCTGATAATTTAGAGGCCTTAGAAGTTTACATATCAAACATGAAACAGGCTTAACATGCAAAAAAAAGCAGCTACAAAATCATCACCAAATAGGCTTACGTTATGTATTTGGATAGGCTTTCACACAAGCAACATGGAGCTTTTCTCACGATTATGATTCATTATTTCGTGTCTTACGCTTTCCTGACATTTTGTACATGATGTTCCATTATTGCAGGGCCATGTGGGGCAAGCCGGCAGGCAGATGAGAGGGAGCGATAGCGGTGGGCAGGGAAACGCAGCCTAGAGATTTGGTGTGACGTGACGGCTTGTGCCTTTCAGTGGCAGTTCAGCCCTAGTTATCAAGCCCATCTCAGGGGCTAAAATGGATCTCTGGAGGTGGGGGGCGACAGGCAGCTCGCTCTGCCCCAGGGAGAGGGCCTGACAGCACGGTCAGCCTGTCACCGGCAGCCCCTCTCTCGGGAACAGGGCCGTGGGGAGGTTAGAAGCACTCAGACATGTAAAACCACGTTCTGAGTCAAATAGATTTGCTCTTTTAGGCACTGGTTGAAAGTGTAGGGCTGCTACATTTGTATCGAGCTGCTTGTGTTCAGTAAATGGAACATTTACTTCTCATGCATAGTGATTAGTGTTCCACCTAAAAATTCTTATTTTCAAGAAATTTAAAAGCAAAATCAAGACAATCCCTGGGAGACGCTTTGGTATCAGGCTGCTGTGACAAATATTGCAGCTATTGTGCTTGTAACAAAGTGGTGGTACAGTGATGGTAGCAGATCATTATTTTAAAGCGAGAGAGAGAGAGAGAGAGAGAATACAGAGTTCACTCTCAAGAAGGAAATAAAAATCACTTTTTTTCAGAGGCCCAAACTGTGCAAAAATATGCAATTTAGTGCTGAAACTCAGAAGATCTTTAGATCGAAATAGCACACTAATTACATAAAATGCATGTCATTTGTCACTCCTAATAATCTCCTAATGTATCTTCTAATAATATGTCTTGGTAAGATGATATTCACATGCTTAGTTTTGTGATGAAAACTCTAGTTTTAAAACATTTAGGCTGCAATGTAATTCAATGATGATTGACAGATGTACAAATACGTTCCTGTACACTGTATTTATTTAACTCTGGCTCATTGGAAAAATATACATGTAGCACCGTTTTCTGTAAAATTATATTTTGTTGTTTGTTCAAAGTGAAATTTGCAGTGACTCGGCTTTGCTGTACCAGGTGAGCTGCCAAGCAAGTTTACTACGTCAGAATTCAAAATGCAGTAGTTTGCATATCATGCATTACGTTGAAAGTGTTTTGAAGTCATAATATCATCCAAGGAATTGCATAAAATCAAGTGTTTTTTAATCAATATTCTGCTACCCTAATCATTTTTTGTGCAAAAACAAAAAAAAAAAAGTATGTATACTCTACAGCAGAGTTCCTCAAATCTTACCCTGGAGGTCCGATGCACTGCAGAGTTTGGATCTAACCCTAATCAAACACACCTGAGCATG
>JAUCMS010000127.1:29058649-29093982 GCA_032357445.1 Enteromius radiatus | reverse complement strand
GTTTGATTAGGGTTGGAGCTAAACTCTGCAGGACACCGGCCCTCCAGGACCGAATTTGCCTACCCCTGCTCTACATCATTGACTGGCGCAATTTTCTTGTTGCAGATTTCTGATTGGTGGAGATTTCTCTGCAGAAACATATATATACAGTCATATAATACCGGCATATAAAGATAAAAAAAATTGCCTTTTGTTTGCAGAAGCAATTCTTAGTAATTTGTTCACTGTAATTCTGCCCCAAACTCCAGCAATCCTGTGACTGTTACAGAGCATGTTTTAGCAGAGGTCTAGTCCTGATCGCTCTCTTGTTTGATAAACAGGTAAACAGGTGTAACATGCTGACTTTTTGGATGGCATTTAGCTCTGAATCCAGGTTAGAGTTCTCACTGTCCTCATCGCTGCACAGAGAATGTGTGGAATGGAACACTCCCTGACTCCAAGTGATTGCCGCAGCCTTTTATTTTAAGGGCACTTGACACCTAGTCAAAATAACCCCCTGTTAAAGACTGTACTGTATTAGGTCATCCAAGGCTGTTCGGTCGGGTCGTGTGATGTTTATATCCAAACACGAAACTATGCTGCCAGCGAGTGTTTGGAGTTACAACTTGTTCATGGAGTGAAAGCACTGGCTGTGCTTTGTAAGGTGAGTGCAGTTACCGATGACCGGTCAAAACTTTGACCAGACTCTGACCTAGCTCTTGGAGATGAGCCAAAGTGTGCATTTGTAGGTGTGTGTGTGTGTGTGTGTGTTTAGAGGCTCGGATGTCCAAGTGTGAAAGCGAGATTAATTGCTGAAATAAATCAGATGCACACCCAAGTACACACATTCACACTTGCGCATAAACACATCCATGTAAACAGGCCCTATTTGCTTCTTGCTCGTCTAGTAATTTGTAAATCTACAAACAGAAACCCAGATCAAATCGTCCAAGTCTACTGTAGGCCTACGTCTCTCAGAAGACAGAAAAACGCTCAGCAGCACATCTACGCCGAGACACGCGCACATGGTGTTAACGGTGACTGCTGATGGCTTCGCATTTTTAATTTGCAAATTTATGCTGACATTTGAAAACACACCATCAGTTTAGCTGCACAAGTTCAGCTGGGCCAAGCATATTATCATTTTGTGCTGTATAATGTGATTTCCTCAAGTGAACACTTACATGCACGCGCACTTGCGCACACACACACACACACACACATGCTCGGCATTTTGACTTATCTCCTGGCCGTGCCTCTCGAAGAACAGGCAGTTTAAATGTTGTCAGGCGCCAAAAGCATCACTAAAGCTGCTGCTGCTGTCAGCTTTTGTCATTTATCACTATTATAGTCTTGATTGATATTTAGAATTAACTTATATATATATATATATATATATATATATATATATATAATTATTATTTTTTTTTTATTATTTATTTACTATAGATTATTTAAGTATTAGTAGTTTTAGAACCTAAACCTATTAATTTCAATTTGCTGCCAAGGCAATATTTCTCATATTTGTTTAAGTGTTTTTTTTTAAGATTTGTTGGCCAATTCATTAAACATTATGCTACAAACCAGTTTTCGTGATTGATATAAAACAATGTTAAGTAGTATGATAACAAGTACCATTTTATAATTTGTTTATGTTTATTGCTGTATGATATTTAGTCGCCTGAACAAACTAAATGAATTAGATATGATGTTACTTCAAAGTGAATTTAAATGCTTTGTCTCTTATTTTTTTGTTTTTCACTTATATTTTAATTTTACTTCAGCTCTCTTTCCAAATATTGAGTCTACTAGTTTTAGAATTAGTTCATAATAACAATTAACATTTTTGTCATTAAGGGTTGTTGTGTTAGGTTTAGTCACCTGACAACTAAATTATGTAGCTATGCTGTTGCTTCAGAGTGAACCTGTAGAGTTTAATTACTTTTATGCTTATATCGATTATTTTGCTTTAGCTGCAGGTGTTATCATTATTAATATTTAATCATTTCTATTTAGCTTTATTTAATTTGTTTTAATAGTTTTAGTATGAGCTAAGAATAACACCACTAATTGTGTCTTCTTCTTTTTTTGTGTGTGACATTTAGTCACGTGACAATTAAATTAATTAGCCATTCTGTTGCTTCCGAGTGAATCTGAATGCTTAAGTGAATTTCCTTGCTTGTATATCTCTCATGTTGCATGAGGTGCAGGTATATTTAGCTGTATGTCATGGCTCTGTCCTGCTCCCAGAGGACCTCCTTCCTGAGTTTAGCTCCTCCAACACATCTGCCTGGAGGGTTACAGTAATCCTGACGACCTTGATTAGCTAGTTATGGTGAGTTTAATTAGGGTTGGAGCTGAATGCTGCAGGATGATGGCCCTCCAGGAACAGGAACGGATACCTAGGTAATAAATATTTGGTATTTTTAGTTCATGAGAGTAGTGGCATTGCTGCCAGCATTGGTCGGTGCAGGTAATTGGTTAGGGTTGTTTCGTCACACATTTGAAGTCAGTTTCTCATATATAGTGCATCAAAAAGAGTTGGGCAATTCCACAGCCGTACCAGGGTGATTTCTTAGTTGCATTTGTCTGGAAATATGACACAGCCCTGTCATCAATAAGGAGCCTCTGAAGTTTTGGCAGAGAAGCTTGTCAAACAACCGTAGAGAGAGTCTGAAATCCAGCGGGCATGAGCAAATATATTCACTTTGCAGAGAAGGTAGGGGAAAAAAGCAAGGGAGCGCGAGAAGGAAGGAAAGAAGAGGGAGGGTAGCATCACTTGCAGCTGGAAAATAGTCCCCGCAGGGCATGTTTGGTGTAGCATAAGTTAACATAAAGCTTGTTGCTCGGCCTGCTTGCGTACTCTTGCATTCTGCTTCTTTCTCAGGCTCTGGTTCCCTGTCCTGTATTCATTTCCATGCTTCTGTCATCTTTCTCTGTCCAAAAGCCCTTTTTTTGCTGTTGTTGTTTATGCTTGCTTTCCTATCCCTTGCTGTCTAAAGTGGTAGTTGCATGTGAGATCTTTCTTCGGGGGCCTGTAGCCTCAGCTGATCTTGATTCTTAGCCACCTGATGCTCATCACAGAACCAATTTAACACCCCTAACACCCCTGCGGGGGAGAGAGAATGGGGGGGATTTGTTACCAAGGGAATGCGAAGTCTGTATGTGCAAGAGACAGAAAAGGAACAAGTTTAGTTTTTAAATTACACTGTGTGCCTGTTATTGGTATTTGTTGACATAAAATGCCTTGTTTGCTAATATAATAGTGCATTCATTGAAATGTCAGCAAGCCAAAATATTTGATCAGATTTGGAGGGCTAAATTTATTGACTGAAACAGGGCTGAATTTATTGACTTAGTGCATGTTTCTCTAGTGCCACATTTTTATTGTTTCAGCATTTTTGTTTTCATGCATACATTTTTGACAACCATTCTGTCAGTTTTGCATTTATCTTAGGAAGGCCATTCTGTGTTGGATCAGATGTTCATTCATGTTTATTTCATGCTTTAAAGTATAAAGGAAAAAACGATTGGTTCACATGCGACTCAAATTCTGAGATCTGACACTCACAACACATTTAAAGAGACACAAAATGCTGTTTATCGTTTGAATTTCTTTAACAAAAAGGCCAAATTATTATATGCTATGTGTTTTCTTTCAGTGTCTTATCCACAGAATAGGTGCTGACAGTCAAAGTCTTAAAATGGAACTAAAACTATTTCCACAAATCAGATTTGTGGGAGTTTTGTCCAGATATTATTCAGTTCCAGAAATGTCTCTGCATCCCTAGTTAAAATGAGTTTCCTATGCAGTTGACTGCATACATCACTTACTGCATCTCATGTATGTTGCAAATGTTTGCTGATAACATGAAAATTCAGCGCACACTTTCTCTGTGAATATATCTCACCACAGACTCGCTCGGTTATTTTAGTCAAGTATGAAATGAACCTTGTTTTAGCGCAGTGCATGATTGACAGCTGAATAGGAGGCCTTTTACTGTTATCTGCAGCACATGAGGACAGATTAGCATTTACACTACAAACACAATCTGCTCACATGCATTTCTCAACGCCATGATATTCTCTGAAGTATCATGTAAACAAGTACCAAAAAATATTATCTGATGCTGTACTGCAGCCACAAAAAATTCTGGCTGCTATCTTTACATTGTAGATAATTCTTTACCAAGACTTTATATCTGCTTACAAATCTTATCTAATTCCTTCAAGCCACCGAATTACCTTAAGCTTTGATCTTAACACATATCTCCCATGTGTGTGTTTGTGTGGCATGCTGGTGCTGTTCAAATGGCTGGTTACAAGGTTTAGCTTCCTTTGCTTTGGGCCACATTATGTTCTGCCAGTTCAGTGTCAGCTGACAGCCGCTACCCAGAACTGAAGCCTCACAGGTGGTGTCACACATGAGACCGTTTTTCCATGTCTGATGGACAGTTACACATGGGGTTTTCCTTGGACATAGTGGACATCCCCTTAAATCATGTTTTATGAGTCTGGCTCAGACGGCTTGTGCTGGAAGTCGCACTGATCTGGTGACAAATGTTATCTGGGTCGTGATAAATATCCTGCATGGACAGTACAACCAGTACTCCTTGAGGATTTAATGAAGGCTTATATCATGCCTGCATGTTCATTAACTTTGCATTATTGACTGCATGGATGCATTGCAGCATCCGAATGCACGCATTCAGGTACGAAAATATTCACGTTTTGTAACGTGTCACCAGTTGTAAGTGTGGGATAACCATTGTGGGCTATTTTTAGTCTGGGACGTTAATCTCTTCTAAGAGCCTTTCAGGGCCCGTCTCTTTCTAACCTGGCCGGAAACGCTAAGCCAATAAGCTCCAGGCGTCTGGCTCAACTCTAGGCCGGGAGAGAAAGTGAGTCCCGGTACAGGCGATTCCTGGATTATTTAATACTTCAGCATGGCAGGGAGGGGGAGTTTGGATCTCTGAATTCCAGGAATGCTGGTTCTTTTAGGGCTTATGCGCTGCAGGGTACAGAGTGTTTCGGACGTAGCTTAGTGGCGTCACGCTGCACGATTTTACAGAGGGGGTAAATTAACAAACAGAATGCTACATTTTTGCAATGGGAAACAAGCTGTTTGGTTGCATTGCAGGAGATAAATTTGATACATGCTCAGGCTTGCATGAGCACTTTTTAATAGCTCTGTCTGCCAGGTGAAATGAAATGATGTAACGTATATATTCCTAAAGTTTTGATTGAGGATCGTTTTTTCCGGGTTGCAGACAGTCTCATCCCTCCTTTCATCTGTAGTTCATCTCGCAGCATGTCCAAGATATTTATCATTAAAAAAAAAAGAATGGTGTTAACATATGTTGAGTGTGATATGTCCTTGTCACACTTTGTGTTTCACTGGCAAAAAGATGATGTGAGAAAATGTGTTTAATCAGTTAGTCTTTAAGTGAAGGTTTAGGGCTACATGCATGCATAAGCACAGTGCCTTCAAAAATGTGAGCATAAATCCTTATCTTTTAGTAATTACTTGCAACACCAGCAATATATGTATTTATTTATGATTACATAATTATGGCTATAGTTACACATAACAGTCAGGCAAGGACCCTTTGGCAGCTGTGATGCCTGACTAATAGATTAAACTTGATCTAGATTTCTTTCTTTCTTTTTTTAGATTATTGGGTCACCACACCTTATACCTTTACTGATTCTTATTCTGAACGTGTGTAAAATTGCTATTAAATTTTACAATTGAATAAAAACTGAAATTAGCTTGATAGCTTGAAGCAGCAAGGTAAAAAAAAGGTTTTCTTGCCAAACATACTTGCATGATATAATTTGATTTATAACCAACAAACAAGTTTAGAAATTATTTATACATACCTCTAGTATTTTTCATAGGTTCTGGATTGTATATACAATATCTAGCATGTTTACATACATATACAGTATATATGAAAAAGAGAAGAAAAAAGCGTAATGGGCATTTGAATCATAATGGGAATAATCGTCTCTCAAAGTCAAGGTCTGGTAGATCTTCCCTCACCTACAGGAGATGGAAGTCAAGGTAAAAGATAATGCATTTAGTTAGTAATCAGCAAATAGCTTTTATCCACTGGGGTGAGAGCGTTGCAGTGGGGTCTGATAAGATCATTTGCTTTCAGGTGTTTTGCTGGCTGACGTACTCAACATTGAGTGTAAATTGAATAGCATGACCTTTTGCAGCCGAATCAAATTGACTGCATTTCCACACACATTGGGTGGTTTCAATTACCATACAGTTTTTTGATATTGGAGTCTGTAACCTCACTCGTTCCTCGTGGATACTGGTGCGAAGGAAGTCGTTCGTAATGAAACACATGCTCGTGCAGTCTGTAAGCACATTTTTGCCCTCTGTTTTCACACAATCGTACTCGCCCATTTGACCCTTGTGCAGTGAACACGTGCTGTAGCTCTGTCTTTCTCCTTTGTTGTCGCTCCTCTTAGTGTTTGGTGCAGTGCCGGTGATGCTGATATCAGGGTGACAAATGACGGGCCTCTCATAAGCCTGCCAGCAGCCATAAGGTCAGAGGGGGATATCAGAGAAAAGGGTGACTTTACACGATTAAATACCCACTTTATATGTCTACGTTTTTCTTGTTTGCACATGTTACTGCTGCATTGGAACTAAACAGGACTCGATTTCCTTTCATCCTAGCCTTCCTGCTTGCTCGTGTTTTCTAGCACATCATAGCACGATCACCGTCTGGTATATGTTTATTCTCGCAAAAGATTGCCTACCTGTGCAGATTTGCCACCTCAGACTTAAGCAAAGCTCTGTTTGCGTTCACGTTTCAGAAAGGAATTACGATGTGTGTTTTTCTTTTCTCCGCTGCATTAAAATATTTAGACTCCAGCTCTTTAGGAATCCGAGCACCCTAGTGTCAGCATTATTGGCCGAGTTTCTAAAATAAGCAGTGCATCAATATGTCTGAGCACTGAAAACTAAGTTTATTCTAATTGCATTAGAAACAGAGCTGTGGGCCATCTGTTGCACCGCAGCTAAAAAACAGCATGCAAACTCCTCTTCCTCTCTTTTTCATCAGTGCATCCATTTAGATCATATCAGTTTGTTGCTAGCCTCTTTAAATCTTTCATTTTGTGGAAGAGAGCTATTATTTCTAGGTAGAAATTATTAGTTTGTGGAGCGCATATTAATTAAGCAATATTATATTTGATTTCCCTCTTCACTGTGCATTAATCTGACTGTTTGCATGCTAAAATAACTTGCTAATGAGTTTAATCGCTACCTGTTTGAGCTCCTGGTCCAGACAGAGTCAGGGGGTGGTAATGTTGGTTCGGGTTACGAAAAGTTAATCTTTGCCATACTCCATCTCTCTGTGATCATTGCCTCTGGAGCAGGCATGCCTCGGTGCCCAGTGTGCAGGATCATTTGCAGGGGAAATGAGGTTTGAAATAGTGCTGGTGATTCCACTAGCAGAATCCAATTTTTGAGTATGACATATGACGGCTGTGCCATGTACATATACTGTGACACGATCTGGTTAGGCTTATTGAGGGAGGCTTACATTGGAATTTTTTTGATAATGTGAAGGACAGTATCATGCGTGGCTTTTAATATGTCTTTTATTTTATTTATTATTTATTGGAGGTCTGGATTTGGTCAAAAATGTCTCTTCCCACCTACTATCCTATGACCAGGCACAAACTGTATAGTGAAACAACAATGAGAAACGATTCTCTTTTTTTCCATATGGAGGCATTTTTGAAACCTTTTAGGCAATGCTTTGTCCAACTAAGATGCAACCAACTCACTTGTAGTTAAAGTCAAGTTCATTGCTTTTCTAACTTAAATATAAAAATATTATTTTGTTTACCCAACTGGCAGATTATTTTGCTTTCAAACTCACTTAATCCTTCTTAATTTAATAATTTTTAGTTAGAAACACTATGCCATCCAAATTCATTTTAAATTCAGAAGAACTAAAATGTCAAATCTGAACAGTGCACAAACTTTGTTGGACAAATACTGGATAATGCAAATATAATTTACATCTGACAACTATGTTCTGTTAGATGGAAACAAACTATTTGGTTTCAGAGAGAACAAAAAGAGAAAGAAAAATACATCCATCTTCGCTTTAACCTTTTTCCACACATTCTAGGTCATTTAATGTCTTCCTTGTGCCTTCGGTTGTAAAACGCACTCTGAGTAATTGACTTTCTAGGTTTTATTACCTGCAGAGTTTTCCCCCTCTGTCAGGGTGGAGATACAAGGCCACAGACACCATCAAAATACAAACCTCACATTTTACTCCTTTTTTTGTTACCTGTGGGGGTATCCTCAAATGATATCGGACCAATTTTTTTTTTCTAGCCGTGAAGGTGGAGAAAAGAAAAGGACCATGCTACCTGTTATCAGTGGCATAAGTTATATCTCAGGAATACAATGGCTTAGGTGGAACTCAATAAAAGAGTTAAAGCAAGGACAATTTCAAAGACAGCCTGTCTGATAACAAAAGAGCGTACCTGATAATGAATGACTGGTGAGCACTGGCGTGCCTCTGAAGTACCGGGGGAGGGAGGGGAGCTAGATGGAGTGTGACTGCCGAGCGCTCGCCAGTGTGTTTTATGGCTAATTGAAGCATTTGTGGTAAAACAGCCATGAATGGCACCCTTTAGAATTAGAGCAGGCTAATATATTGTGATCCCACAATTAGCCCACGATTGTTAAGATCTGTTTAATTCGGTGGGGTCCATTAAGCGGAATGGGAAAGGTCCCATCTATTTTTCTTCCCTTCTTACTCAGACCGTTTCTCTTTAGAGGCAATCGATAACTGTAGACACGTTTGCCTGGAAAATCTGGCCACGCTGGTACAGGGTTGAATGTACTTTGCTAGTGCTGGTTACATTTTGAATTATGTGTCTGAATAGAGAACAAAGGTTACTGGCCTGTTTTTATAGAATACCGAGAGAAAGCTGATGTTGTAAGAGGAGTGCGTTTTTTTGGCAGAACTGTTGATTGCTGTATAAACCCTGAAGCTTTGCTACTAAGAGTTCACACTTTAGTTTTACTAACTACTAGTCCTTATTTGGGCACATGCTGATACTATGAAAGCTTTTTCCGAAAGGAAAATCCCGAAAGAAATAAAAAACTTTCCTCTGTAAATCAAACGATAAGCGTCTATGGGAAGTCATCCTAAATAACCGGGATTATAATTAGCTTGAAGGAAATGCTTATTGTTATTGCCCTCGGTTTTAGTAGCTTCCTGGGTTTTTATGAAGCTGCAGAAGACAAATTGTGAGGAGACAGCAAAGGCATAGCTCAGTGAAAGGACATTATTAGCCAACCATTAAACAGCAGGCTGTGATTTCTTTCTAGCCGCTTTTACGTCACAACTCAGGTGCCCCTGCATATCTTTTATTTGTTATCAATTCAAGCTCAGATTTAGGAAATATGTCCCAAGGAGGGCATTATGAACTCATTTTCCTCTCTGTCAGTGGCTAATCAAACAGCGCTATCATTACCGAAATCTCTTAAATGGAGTGAGATAAGAAAAATGGCCTTGTTTTGATGTCTCAAAAGCAGCTCCCGTGAGCATATGAACACGCTAGTGTGTAATCGTGGGAAACTATTAATAGAAAAAGGATCAAACGGGGTGATTGCTGCACATGGGACCGGAGGCTAAGCAATGCAACACTTCTATCTAAAGAGGACAGTCCCCCTGCAGCCACCACCATCGTGCCCGAATGCTATCAGCAAGCGATACTAATCCTGTGGTGTGCATAAAAGGATTTGTTCTCGTTGGCCTGCATACGCCACGTCCCCCAGCAATTTTGGTGTTTATCTTCTGGATTGCTAAGTCCCGTGGGTTTTGGTGCTGGAACTTCCAGTGCCTGCGACTTTTCCACAGCCACCGCTCCATGGATACTGCCCCTCCTGCGTTACCATCTGCGGAGGAGACGGAGACGGGAACATCAAAGAGTTTAGCATTTAGCATTTGATTCTGTAATCACACTTCATATGCTCAAAAAATTGCATCTATTTCAAGTCACAATAAGGCTCCTTATCTATGGATTGCCAGCTTGAATGCGGTTGATGAGCCGTTTGAGTTAAACTTAACTTCCTCTCGTATTGTTTCTTACCTCTTTCTCGCGACTTCCCTGGGTAGTTGCTGTGTGTCAGCTCAGTTAATGGGTTTCTTAGGGGAGATATTATTTTGGTCCAGTAAGCCGCATGTTTAATGTATGACTGACAGTGCTGACTCATGTGGCTTAGGCAATTTGTAGTTGAAAGAGATTTTATAGTAAAAAAAAAAAAATTCCATCCTCTATTAGCGATTATGGAGCGCTGCTCCACCCAGCCTGAAAACAGACAAAATCTGCCACTACTCCAAACTAAAATGTCTTTTTTTCTTCCACTGTTCTTTCTCCTTTCTCCTTCTCTTTTTGCCCCCTTAAGAAGATAGATGAGGAAAATGAGGCCAACTTGCTGGCAGTGCTCACAGAAACCCTGGATAGTATCCCAGTGGACGAAGACGGGTTGCCTTCGTTCGAGGCCCTGGCAGATGGGGACGTGACCAATGCCAGTGATCAGAGCTGTCCTTCCACCCCAGACGGCTCGCCACGCACCCCAGAGCCAGAGGAGCCTTCCTTGGTAAGAGACCCTCCCTTGTGCCCAATCCTATTTCGCCATGAAGCATGGCCCTCTCATTCTGTTTCCTTCTCTTGCTCTTTCTCGGCCCCACTGTGTTTTTGTGCTCCCTCTCTCTGGTCGTCACTAGCACCAGATAAGGAGATGCTGCAGGCCTGTCACCAAAAATGGGTACAGACTCGCCAGACAGCAGTCTCCTATTGATGTCTGCACAGAGAACATAGCCACGGTGCTGTTGAAACAGCAAATCAAAGTAGATCAGTGTTCCTGAGGTGTTAATTTCATTGTTCATTACTGCAAAAAGGAAAATACACAACACAATGAAAAGTATGACTATTTTAATTAGCATTTTCTCAATAGTATAAACAGCAAAAGATCCATGTTTATTGTTTTTTACAATCTGAGCACCGCAGAAAAATCTTTGCACCTGCTCTTATGTGTCTGAATAATAGCCAGAAAAATTAAATAATTAAAGTTTAATGTTGCAGCTCAGTCAAATATCACCTATGTATTTTTTACATGCACATGATTCTGCTGTCATCAATATATAAGTTTGTCAACTTGCTTAAAGAGAGAATTCTTTGAAAACAATGCATGCAAAAATTTACTTACAAGAGACCATATAAAGAAACAACGGTGTGTGCTAACAATACCAAGGTCATGGGTTTGATTTTCAGCAAATGCATAAACTGCTAAGCTGTGTACCTTGGAAACAGAGTAAGTCGCTTTGAATAAAGCATCTGCCAAATGCATAAATGCAATGTGAATGCAAAAGTATTGCAATATCTTTGCAATTTGTTTTAAAAGTCATAGATGTAATCCTCATGATCTGTTTCTCTGCACTGTTTGTAGCTGAAGAAGCTCCTCTTGGCGCCTGCTAACTCCCAGCTCAGCTATAATCAATACCCAGGTGGCAAGGCACAGAACCATGCAGCCAGCAACCAACGGATCAGACCAACAGCTGCTGTTGCCAAGGTAGCTGCTTGCTGCACTTCTTGCATCAAAGGGCTGGTGTGTGAGCTCATCTGCTAGTTCCATCTAATTTTTCTTTCTGTGAAATTATACAAATAGTCAGCTCCCTCCAGGGAGCTAAAGCTTGATTGAGTTGTGTGTGCGATGAAGGTGTTTCATATGAAGCTGCGTTACCCTTAATGACGTTCAAGACTCATCTCCATGAAAAAAGAAAACAGAGATGTCTTGATAGAATTAGTGTTGTTGGTCTCGTTGTCACAAAAACAATGATGTATTACCACAGGCCCAGTCATGTTGTAAACTAGAAGAAAAATGAGTAGTTATTTGAGGTGAACATCATGCGTAATTCTCTCCCCTCCACACAAACACACTTGTGCACATGCGCAAGCTCTCTTTGAGGAGTTAATTTTCCATAATGACTTTGACTCCTCTGTTTCTGGAGCTCTACACATGGCAGGGTCCCAGAGGACACCGCTGTCTCCTCCCGCTGCCTGCGTGCAGATCTTTCTGGA
Organism: Enteromius radiatus; assembly: GCA_032357445.1. Taxonomy (NCBI): domain Eukaryota; kingdom Metazoa; phylum Chordata; class Actinopteri; order Cypriniformes; family Cyprinidae; genus Enteromius; species Enteromius radiatus. Next base: position 29,081,865 of record JAUCMS010000127.1, on the reverse strand, counting down.
GCCGTCCCAAGACCTCGTAATTAAGATGATGGGCAAAGTACACTCACATTGCCTTTTGGGAGACTAAGCCATCTCTGCGCTAACCCCCCTTTCTAATCTCCCTATGTTGCATCCCATGCTCATTTTGCCCTCTCTCTCTCTCTCTGATTTCTGTTCTTTAGACAGAAAACCCCTGGAACAGCAAACCACGAGGGTCCTGTCCCAACCGGTCCATGAGACGCCCTTGCACTGAGCTACTCAAGTACCTCACCTCTAGCGACGAGGCCTTCCAGACCAAAGCCAGGGAAGCCAAGAGCACCTGGACAGGTTGCGGCAAGGACAGGGGAGGGGCTTGCACATCCTCCTGCTCATCTTCTTCCTCTCCATCGTCCTCATCCACCTCCTCTTTCTCCTCCCTGTCGTCCTGCTCCTCTTCCACCGCCTCCAAAAAGAAGACGTCCTCTGCCTCCCCATCATCGCAGCAGCAGCAGCAGCAGCTGACAGTGCAGGCCCAGCGAGGTGAGAGCCAGGCAGCCGGCACGTGTAGTGTGGCTGGTGAGGGGGCGGGGAAGTGGCGGCGGTGTACTCAAGGGGGGAACTCCGTCCCCTTTGCGCTGTCCCATGGAGGAGGCTGTGCCCATGCCTGCTCCGGCGAAGAGGGGAGGCCGCCAGGCCTACAGCCAGCTGTTGACCCAGGCAGCTTGGCCGCTGCCCGCTTTATTAGGTACATGCACTCTTACTCTCTCCCGCCTAGAGAGACGGGTCATGCAGGCAGCTGTGGTCATTGCCTTGAGGCGGGCAGCTTGGCTGAGGCTGGCCGTGCTAATAGGCACATTACAGTGACCATTAGGAAAAGGAGGCAAGAGCTAGAGCACCCCATGCTCAGTCAGCTGCTCACCTCCAGGCCCAGGCCGGCCCGTTACCGGGCTCACCTGCAGTTGCCCCAGAATAAAAGGCGAGACCTACCAGACACGACTTCTAGAGTCCAAGAGAGCCACGGACACTTAGAGCGAGCTAGTCGAGAGCATCCTAGAAAGAAACTTAGCTTACACAAGCAGGCATTTAGTGTGGCTGACCAGAGCAATCTTGAGTGTTCGGCAGAGCTTAAATTAGACCTAGAGAGCTGGTTGAGCATGCCAGAACAGGTGACAGGAGACAGCTTGCATGATCTGGTGGGCCAAGGCGGGGAGGATGTTTTTGATGATGTCATAGGCAGCCCCATGTCATTCTCACAGGGCCTGCCAAGCCCATTGTTCCCAGACTCTTTAGTTCCAGAGCTCACGCCCTCCGACTCACAAAAACAGGCACTCTGCAGGCACCTCGATGACCAAGTCCCACCAATGTTAGGTAATCATTGCTGCATCCCTGCCCTCTCTCCTTTGCCTCTTCTCTATTAACTGCTTCCCAGTTTGACCACACACTAACCACAGCGCTAACCCAAACCTAACATTTACCTGCAAGCAAAAACTGATGTGGCTCCAAAGCGTAAACCCCTGAATTGGCACAAACCTTTGTCTGTAGATTTATTATAAATAAAAGACGAGGAAAGCCTGCAACACTTTGAACTATCACGTCGCCCAATTTCAAACTCAGATCTCTGCTGAAAAGCTTCTTTCTCAGGCTGCTATAATATAGCTGTCTAACTGAGAGATACTCCCTAGCTGCAGTTGGAGATGGTCGCAGCCTCAGGCAACTGCACACGCTTCCTTGACTCTTCTTTCTTCCTCTGCTTTGGTTTCAATTGCATGCAAAACATCTTCTTGATAGAGTTAATTTTAGTAGAAGTATGAAACATTTGTGCCATTCTTTTTCATGTCATAGTCTGGTTTTTCTTTTTGGTTTGTTTGTTGGTTTTTTTAAGTTTTCTACTCATTCTGACTGTTGGAATATGGTGGATCTTGTATGATGGGCTGGGAAACTGAACACATGCCATCACTTCATCCTGCCTCACAAAGTATGCAGTCAGATAAAGACAAAAACTATGGGGTCAAGTTAGTCCAACTATTGGTTTTTCCCAAAATTTCTGGCTGGCTGGAGAGTCTTCTGGCCTTTCAGCGCAGGGTTGGATTTGCAACATCATTGCTGTCACTGATCAAGTCTAAGATATTAGTTGTAGATGTGGACCTGAAATATCTTGGGTACCGTGTGACATAGTAAATTAATTACCCATGCTCCTTTGTGTTCTGCAGCCAAACCAACCATCTTGCCACTTCCTTTGACCCCAGAGTCTCCAAAGTAAGTGAGAGAGTTTTTACACAACTTTTGTAGAGCAGACAAAATCTGAACTAAAAAAAAAAACAAACAACAACAACAATGATGAGGCATTTTGTTAATTTCATTTCCATTTGTAAGCTCACACAAACACTTTCAGAACTCTATCCATTCTCATTTATTTATTTATTTTTTTCTGTTTTGTGTTACAGTGACCACAAGGGATCTCCGTTTGAGAACAAAACCATTGAACGCACATTGAGTGTGGAGATCTGTGGAACCCCAGGTAAACAAACACAGTTTTTGCTCATAACCAAGAAAAAAAAAGGAAAACTGTACCTAAGACAGACAAATACAAAAGCTCCCCCTTTCCTCAATTTGTTTGCTTGTTAATCTAATATATATATATACATATTTATATATTTTTTTTACATTTATTTTATCATTCACTAGTAAAGATAACATTTCTTTTAACAAAGTAACCTACAAGTCTACTTTGATAGTTTATTCTGAAGCGAAAAGTTCAAGGTAAACTAATGGAACATGGTCAGAATTTGACATAGTCCTTCATTGATGACTTTTTTCATTCTTTGGCTGATTTATTGGAAAGGTTCACTTTTCCCCTTTGAAGAGTTATTATTCTCTCTACTCATTTAGACTAATGCTTTTTGACTGGGCAGCTCGCTGCTTCAATACATCAGAGATAAATTGTTGTGGCGTTATTATTGTTTTAATTAGTTTTGCCATGCAATTTGGTTTTGCCGATATTATCTGGATCCTTTTTTTTTTTCAGACAGTCTGGCAATTTGATTAGAGTCATTAAGGTAATTTCCTATGTTAATTGTGCTATTTATGAGAAAGCTCAATTTATGTACAATTTATATACTATATATATATATATACTTTTTTTTTTTTTTTACCACATTGGTGTTGACCCAAAGTAATTAAACCCAGACGAATTGTATGTCAGCTGGGGCTGAAACACAGCTCTTCAGCAGTTCTCCCTTTTCTCACTTTCTTTCTCTCAGCATAAATCATGCAGGTAATTATTTCTGTATCCCCCGTGCAGAGATTAATCATTCCAGGTCAATAAAAACAAAATGGCTGCCCTTTTCCTCTCACAATGTGTCTTGGTGAATGGGCCTTTTGGTATTCACTTACTACAAGGTAATGGCCCTCAGTATACAGATTTGACCTAGCCCGAGGGTACAGTGTAACTCTGTGTTTGGTGTTTTTGCTCAAATGTGGATTATGTCATATCAGTTTAGGGATGGTAGATGTTTTGAGGAATTTTATGACTTGTGCAAGCTTTTTTGAGTCCTTGATTGCCTGTATTAAAGACTTTGGAGTCATATTAGGTCACCTTTAAAGCCTCTTATGCAATGCTAAGTGGGTTCATTTATGTATTTAATGCATGAGTTTGTGGCTACTAACCTGAAGCAAAATCCAGCACTGTTTACCTCAGTAAAGCCTTTTTTTTTAGATTTGGGATTCAATGCTGAGGGGAAGTGCTTTGTTGAAGCTCTCTGATGAGCATTAGTGTACATTCTCCTATAATGTGTCTACCTTAAACCCTTCATACTCATATGTCTATCAGATCAGATTAACTGATTACAAGTCACTGTAAAGCAAGATGGGGCTCAGAAGTCATAAAATAAATTTCCATTGGGGTTTGTGTCATCATGACAGCAGTGAGAGAAGATATTTTTATGGTGCTGTTGAATTAGAAAATGCCCAGGCGTTTCACTGCAGAGCAAAACACCTTGACACCTGCGGAATAGCCAGCACTATGAAAGTGCCAGATTTAATACCGTTCCCTAATCCCCATCCCTCTAATAGATTAACTTGAGCGGGGGTTCCTTTAATTATGGTATCATATGACACCCAGGTCAGTCTGTGTTACGCTCCTTGCATGGCATTTTAAGATTACCACGGGGATCAGTTTGGTAAGCTTTAAGTAATAATTCGTTCAGAGATCCCTGCGTAATTCACACCCTGCCAGAAACAGACGAGAGAACCCACCGCTATATGATTAGTGTTTGTATCCGTGTGCATTCATCATGGCTGCCTTTGACTGAACAGCACGTATTTATGTAATGCTATGTAATGCAATTTATGTAATGTAATGTAAAGGCGATAATGGTCCTTGGTTTATGACCCTCCGTGCATTGTATGCCCAGATGGTGTTTGATTGGTGCTGCAGAAGTTCCTTTGGCAGTTCATGCTTTCTTTTCATAGCTCATTGCATTGGCATAATGAAAAATTTAGTCATGGCCACTGTTGTTTTGTATGCCGAATCGGGCTTGTGCCCACTGCAGTACTGTGTCCATTTAATTTAGTGATTGAGGCAGAAAGAAAAGGAGAGATACAGTAAGGGGAGCATTCTTTCAACTAACCAGTAATTTGTTTGGAATATCAGTTTCAGGATATGGTCGTAAAAGGAAGTGGTCCTGAAAAATATTCCAAAAATGACTGTAGTTTAAAAAGAAAAATAATTTATCGACAGGTTATTGTCGTAATGTGTGATTGGATTGGGAAAGCAGAAATCTGAGAGATGTTGAAATTGAAAGAGAGAGGGAGAAGTAGAGGAAAATAAAGAGGAACTACCTCCGGTTGTTTGTGCAAGTGCATTAACCATGCCATAAAGCAGCACATCTCAAGACTTCCCATATAAATGCCATCTGTTGGCACATGAATCTGCCAAGATGGCTGGGGGTTCATGAGGAGAAAAGGTGGCAAAGATGAAGAGAATGATAACAGCTCCTGCATCACTGTGCTTTTATCACAGTCCCAGGAGTATGGAATTCACGCATCTGTCGAAAGCACCAGTATTCGTAGAAGATCTGACTGTTTACTTTCTAATGAATTAGGACTGGAGGAAGTTTAATTGATAAGCTCGGTCTGTATCGCGGTGCAATCTGAGGTCACATAAATCTGTCAGGGTTGCAATAAAATGCGGATAAGGATTAGGTCTAAATGAAAGAGAATATTTTAATCAGGCTCAAAAGCATGCTCGTTCAATCACTTAGAGACAGACCCAACACTTTTGAGGAAGGAAAGGGATCTCATTTGGTAAATCTGTTGTCTCTTCTTCCCTCCAGGTCTGACACCACCTACCACGCCTCCTCACAAAGCCAGTCAAGAGAACCCTTTCAAAATATCACTCAAAAACAAGCTGTCTTCATGCTCTCCCTCGGCCCTGACAAGCAAAAGGCCCAGGCTGAGCAATGGTGGCTCGTGCCCTCAGCCAACCAGCGGCTCTATTCGGAAGGGCCCAGAGCAGACTGAGCTCTATGCCCAGTTGAGCAAGGCCTCGTCCACCATGCCCCTAGGGGGCTTAGAGGAGCGCCGGGGCAAGCGGCCCATGCCCCGCGTCTTTGGCGATCACGACTATTGCCAGTCCACAAGCACAAAACGAGACAGCACCACCATAGCTGCAGCAGTAACTGGGCCAATGGAGGGCCGGCATGTGGAATGTAAAGACTCGAACATGCCGACCTCCTCTACTTCTACATCATCGTTGTCTTCCGCCTCCCCTTCGTCTTCCTCCCTGGCCAGGCAGCTTCAGGGCCTTTCCTCCAAAGCTCAGGAGGCTTGTCCGGACACGGATGCTCACGGACAGGACCGCGACTCCACTTCGGGCTCCAAAACGTCAGCGGACGGCAGTTCTGCTGGAAGGAAACTACTTAGGGACCAGGAGATCCGCGAAGAGCTCAACAAGCACTTTGGAAAGCCTCAACAAGCCTTCTATAGCGGGGTAGTGGGAGAGCAGAGGGGCATCCGGCCTCTCGAGGACAGTGACTCTGGGGACGAGTACCCCGGTCTTCTTGATGACTACATACACCCAGGTCTGGCTGACTTTGAGGACCTGGAGGTAGGCCGGGAGCGCCTGCTCTACTTGGGAGAAGGTTCTCCACTCGAGCTGCTCCTCGAAGGGTCGCCTTCCAGCTCCCCTTCCAGCAGTTCATTCTCATGGAGCTCTGTCTCGCCTCCTTCCACTCAGCTCTCCCCACAGCACCTCCGCTGGCCACGCTCCATCTCCCGCTCCCGTTCCTCATCTCACCACAGACGCAGATCCCTCTCCAGGTCTCCGTACTCCCGCTCTGACTCTCCCGACAGTTGTTCTCCCTCCTGGTAAGTTCCGGCGTGAGTCTTCCGCCTGTCTCGTAAACACATTTACCTAGCAATCTTTGTGGACACAAATCCATGTGTCTCAGCAGGAGGGGCTGTAAGGAAGGTAAACATCTTTCTGTGGCTGTCATTGCGATGAAGCGCGAGTCTGGGTCTCACAGCATGGCCACTGAAGTCGTTACGGCTGATTTTGCACAACCAGAGAAAAATTACGTACGATAGACAGTAAGCATTGGCTTTGAGAGACACAAGATAAAATGAGCTTGGAAGATAAACAGTATCTTAGGTGGTAAATTGCTCATCTACACGCTTGCTGTTACACCAAATGAGCCATTCCAAACCTGAGTTCAGACATTCGCTCACCATTATAGCGGTACTTTTTATAAATTGCAGAAACGCCTTCAGAGGCATTTTGGAGTTTCATTTAGAAGTTTTTCATCTCTCATCATTCAGTGTGGATGACAAATAGAGTCCAGCAGAGTCATTTCTTGGGCAAACAAGCTTATGTCACTTGAGAAACTTGAGAGACTTATGGAAGTCTCACATTGTTTCCTCAATGGACCGTCATTCTTTTAGCTTGAATTTTAGATTAATTTCTCTCCAGCGCTCTTTGATGGGGCTCTGTTGTTTTTAGCAGCAGCTGTTGTTTTGCTCGACAGCATTGCCCGCTCCATCCCCACGAGATGAAAGAAATGCCATGTGAGTTAAGTCTTGGACATTTTAAAGTGGGTTACATCCAGACAGCATGCCAGAAAGACAATATTTACAGTTCCTCCTGTTGAGATACATAGTGATTGTACTGATCAAGGAGACTCTGAAACGGAAATATAGAAGATTTTTACCCCCTTTTGATATCAAGTGATATGTATTATTTACTTTTTATTCAATGTTTTATCCTTCATTTCCATTTTTTAGCTTATACCTGTTGTCTAAAGTTATAAATGCATTTCAGTTACATGTGAGCCTTTAAGTAAAGACAATGTTCAGTGTTCAGGCTTGGTTTTGTATTTTTTTTTTAAGAGTGTTGTTGTCTTTCTGCTTGAACGCAGGTCTCCTCACGATTTGGGCGATAGCACTTTTATTCCCAGGATTTATAGAAGCCCTCAGTCCCAGGCTCATTCTATTTTTGGTCGGAGACCCAGGTAAGTGCCTGTGCATGACAAATACTTTTCCACTTGTTTCTCTTTAATATACTGTGTATGTATTATGTGAACCTTGCGCTAGAAAAATTCATATATGCTGATATTATAGACCTGTTCATGAGATTGACTTAAGTGCTGCAAGATAATGTACTGTGTCTGCAATACTTCCAGAGTCTGTCCTTATGCAAAGGAAGCAAGTCACTTGCTGACTCTGTCTAATTGATATGATGAGTTATGATGATACATCATTTCAAGGCCTTAACTTTTCAAAGTTTTACAATAAAGCTTCCGTTGGCAAGAGTAGCTTGCATTAGGGACCCACTACCTCCCAGCTACACCTTTTCCCTTATGGTGCTTTAGTCCGCTCATATTGTGCTTTTACACCATGTTGCCTCTGTTGCAAATGGCTGTAGAAAAAGTTGCACTTTTTGGACATAAAGTTCAAACTAAGCAAAAAGTAATGGCATGTGAAGTTGTGCTGACAGACACAGCTGCCAAATTTCTGCCATATTCCCTTAAGAGTCCCGCCATTGGGAGCTGTAACCTTTTGCGATGTAATGAGACATCTTATTAATGTGTTTGTTTGTCTTCCTCGCTAAGAAGAATGGAAAGCAGTCTGCTCTGAGTGTGCTGATTCCCAAGGCCACTTGAGCAAAACAGCAAACAATACATTTATGTTCTGAGAGAGAAAAGGTTTATTGCTCAGTGGTTGCTCTTTCATAGCTCAGAAGACTTAATAGAGTTCTCAATTATGTTTAAATTGCATTTCTTCTACAGTTCCTTTGAAAAAAAAATAAAAAAATATATATATACTGTATATATGTTTTGGAACTCTAGCTGAGATTATTTTGTTCTTGAAAGATTTGACGAGAGTTCCCACTGAATCTGTTATCTTTGCATAATTTATATTTTTGAGAGATTTTCTTAAACTATCGGAGACACCTGATATTACTGGGGACTTTTTCCTCACAAAAAAGTATCTGAGAAGCAGGAGACCTAAACGAGTATCTCCATCTGCTCTCTAATCTCATTTTGGAGAAACAAATACTAAAAATAATCAGTTTTTGATATAGTTGTGTTTTTAGAAAGAACTTGATGTGATTTTATTTTTTTCTCACCTGCAGGTATGACAGCTATGAGGAATACCAGCACGAGCGACTGAAGCGGGAAGAGTACCGACGTGACTATGAGAAACGGGAATGTGAGAGGGCTGAACAGAGGGAGAGACAACGTCAAAAAGCAATAGTAAGTTGCTGTTTCTTCAACTATGGACACATTTATATCCCTAGGGTTGTTATTTATTAAAACTTGGCTTAAACTATGAATAGAGCCGCTGGTTTGTTATATAAAGGGCATATAATAAAATGTTCTTTAGATAAGGGAACACATATTAACTGTTAACCAAGACTTTTCATTCAACCATAATTTGCTGTGTATTGATAATAAGGCAATTAAAGGTATATTCCATGCAAAAATTGAAAATTTTGTCATAATCTACTCACTATCAAGTTGTTCCAAACCTGTTTGAGCTTCTGTTTCAAAGGCTGTTTGTAACCAAAATGTTGCTGGTAGTCGTTGACTTAATTACCTGTTTGGCTACCAGCAAAATATCTTCATTTGTGCTCAACAGAAGATTTATACAGGTTTGGAACAACTTGAGGGTGAGTAAATGGGATCATTTTTGGGTGAGCTATCCCTTTAAGGTACGTATTTAGGATATTGTATTACAGAATAAGGCATTAAGTACTACAAACCAATATGTTAGTAACATGCATGCTAATAAGCAACTATCTACTAGAGAATATTGTTTCCTAAAATGTTCATTTAAAACACTGATAAGATTTATTTATTTTTAAATTAAAACATAATATGAGCAGCAGTTAAATAATAACTTATAAAAAGTATAATTTTAGCAAATTATCCAAAAATCATCACAGAATTATATTAATCACAAGAAAAGGAAATGAGATTGTGTTGAAAATGTTTCCAATAAAACAGCAGAATGTTTATTTTCACTGTTGAGCATTATTAGTAGACAATTTAAGCAAACCAGTGCGAGTGTGTTTTAAAACTGTTGATTTTCTAAAAGTCCACAGGGCCAAACATGCCCATAGTTGAAGAAAACCCTATTACGCTTGGAGGTGTTTTTCAGTTGTGGTCTCTCCCCTGCTTGCAGGAATCGTAGATTAGTACAGACGTTATCCTTCTCTCAGGCTTTCTCTGCCTCCATCTCTGTGTTTGCCTACAGAAAGCTCGAAGCACACAGCCATCCCAGCGCTCTCTCTCGCCCAGAAAGTGAACTCATGCAAAGACGGCGCTCTGAATCATTCAGGCTACACGCGTTTCCTCTTTATCTCCCAGTTGTGTATTTTTAACATCTCTGTGGCGTTTCCGAACGGTGCCGGATTCTATTAATCACACCATGGGCTAAATGCTTTTGACCAGACAAGGGAAAAGTTGAAATAAGACCACCCCCCCCCCCTCCCAAATCAAAGGTATGTTAATACTTGGACTCAAAAGGAGCAGTTTAATTTGGAACACTTACATATTTGAAATGCAGTTCTCTGAGATGGAATATCAGTTTTGTTCTCTCTCGCTGTGCCTGACCAGACTGTGAAATGAGACGGCTTTCCAACTCAGTTCACTGATAAATGCACACGTCAAATAATGCACGCATGACTCGGCCCCGGCGTACTTTTTTTTTTTTCTTTTTTCTCTATTCTCCGTGTTCTGCGGCAGCGAGACAATTACTAGCGGCGGCGGCTGAGCTGTCAGAAGAGGTTTTGGGGGGGCAAAGGATGTGAGAGCTTCATATGAAGCGCTAGTCTCAGGGTGTCATCTTTAAAACCTCACTGCATTTATCAGCTGTCAGCAACAAAACCACCAATTCAGCAAACACTTTTGTCTCCTATTGTACATGATGGAAGCGCGAGGGGAGCTTCAGAGGAAATGCAAAAAAAGAAACATCCCTCCCAGGTGTTTTGGCTAATTTGTCGGTTTTTGTTTTTGTTGTTGTTGTGACATAATTCATGTACACCGGTGAATTATGACTCTGTTGAGGGCCGATAGATTCGTATCATAATTTTATGTATGACTTACAAGAGACCTCTGGTTATTGTTGAGGATCATAAGTATATTTTGTCACACATAATGGCAGGTACATGAGCATATGAATAAATAATGCCACGTAATAAGGCCCGAGGCTTGTGTTTTGTCTCAAGATTAGCAAGCTGAATTAAATACCTCCATTTTATGTATTCAGCCTGTTGGGGTCTTTACGGTTTCTCAATCTATGTGCTCTCTCTTGTGCTTCGTTGAATAATGGAACAAAGTGATATTAGCCTGTGGCTAAAATTGATGATAAAAGCACACCTGTGACTGAATATCAATTGATTTCTGTTTTAACGCCCAACATTTAGACATGTGAACAATATTATTTGGTAAAAATAATTATACATTTTATTTTATGGACAAATTGTCAGTATTAAGTAGTTTTGCTATCCTTTGTAATGCACTATATAGTAAGAAATCTGACTGCATGATTGTAGACTGCATTTTTTATAAATGAGATTATTAGAGAATTTATTTGAGATATTTGAAATAATTTAAAATGTTTATTTATATATAATTTTGTTCACCTGAGGATAATAGAAAAACCATAATGATATATGAAATATCAAATACATTATCAATCTTTATTATTTTTAACTACTTTTATTGATTGATTGATTTGATTCTGCTTGACGGTGTTGCTGTTTGGTTGGAAATGTACCCTTTAAACCATTTCACAATGAAAACAAATACCACGATTTTTATTGAATATATGTCAAAAGACTGAGAAATATTGGGAATATTTTTAGCTCTATCACCGAGCTCTAGTTGTAAACACAATATAGACGGTAAAAGATTGATGCAAATATAAACAATTCTGCACATACTGTATAGGAAATGTCTGCAGAATTTATGGAGCCCAAAAAATTATATATATATATATATATATATATATATATATATATATATTATCAACAGAGACCAAAGTTATATTGTATCCTAGCTCTATGATATGACTCCCTCGTCCTGTTTGCACAATCCTATGGATAGTCCACATTTTAGGGAAAGTCAGACTCTTTCAGTTTAGCTTCTTCTTGTCCACACACACACACACACACGCACAAACAGAGTGAAAAAGATAAAGGAGAGTCCTCCAGCCATTTCCTCCAGACTGTTCTTGGCTTTCCCACAGTGGTGGATGTTAATTACAGTCATGGGGTGAGGTTGAGAGAAGTCAAGGAGAGGGGGAAGAGGGAAAAAAGAACAGCAGAAGCACTATGTTAGACTAATCTCTTCTCTCTCGTTCCCTTTATGACCAGGAGGAGAGGCGAGTGGTGTATGTGGGACGTCTTCGCACCAACAGCACACGCACAGAGCTCAAACGCCGCTTTGAAGTCTTCGGCGAGATTGAGGAGTGCACAGTCAACTTGAGACATGACGGGTAAGACCGTGGGCCTGCGTCTGTGTGTTTTTCTGGATTGTGTGTGTGTGTGTGTGTGTGTGTGTGTGTGAAATGGTTAAATAGGTCATTATTTTCTTTCAGCATAAAAGGAATCGTCTAAATCTAGTTAATGATGTACTTGTGGCCATTGGTCAGTGATTAGTAAAGCAGACTTCACTGCTTCTCATCGCACACGCAAGCGCGTTTTAGAATACAAATAGAATTATGCTACAGCAGAAAACGAGAAGTCACATATTTAGGGCCACATTTACCAACAGCTTTCTTCACATTTGCAAACCCTTTCTTGGCATTGAAAACTACTGTTAGGACTTACTAAAGATTCACACTGAAACAGCTTGGATCCAGTTACCATTTCAGAGTTTCCATTTCAGCTGCAGTTTGTGTGTGTGTGTCTTTTTGCTAAGGTTTGCATTAGTCATTTTACTGGTAATTGCACTTTTATTTAATGCCCCAAAAATCATGTTTTAACCCATTTTGTCATCAGCTCTTGGTGCTCTCGGTAGATTGCATTGTTCATCATTGAAATGTACTGACAGCATCTGTGTTCTTTGGTCACTTTTCACCGAAAAATTATATATATATATATATATTTTTTTTTTTTTCATCAGAATTATATGAAATTTGGTAAAGGTTCTAGCAATTGCTGTGTGAAGAAAAAGAAAATCATTCATGAAAGACATGATTAGAAAGAACTTAATGGTCCTTCACCAATAATCTGCCAACAAGTGTCTTTTTTAAACGAATAACTAAAAAATAAAGATTTATAACAGTTTAAGTTGATGTGATATTTGGATCAGTAGATCAGTGCTTTTATGGGACTGCAATATAAAACAATTTTTTTCCTGTTTACTAAATCTGGCCCTTGCTGATTCCACTTTTGCATGTATATATTTTAAATGGCAGCTGATAGAATCACACATTGTTTCTATACTCTCTTCTTTATTTATTTATTTATTTTTATTTTTTTGTCATCCCAGGGATAACTTTGGTTTCATCACCTACCGCTACACTTGTGATGCGCTCGCTGCCCTTGAGAATGGACACACCTTGCGCAGGTTGAATGAGCCTCACTTTGAGCTCTGCCTTGGTGGACAAAAGCAGTACAGTAAATCGAATTATACAGACTTAGGTAAGTACCAGGCTGGCTGCGTTTCTACACAACAGATAAAAACCAACACCCTAATACAGAATGAAAAACGTTATTATAAAGATTATATAGATAATATAAAATATTAGATTAAGTTATGATGCATTGTGGGAATTCTCTATTCTGCATTGGTGCTCTGGATGGTTTATGTGAGTTGTGAAAACAGTAAGGATGGGTTGGAGAGCAAGGTCACGTTCCTCTTCTAAAACGGGCTTCTTTCTGCTTGCTGCTGGGATGCTGAATAGCATCAAGACCTCGCCATGACACTGAGGAGTGAGCAGCCTGCAGAAAGAGATAGACAAAAAAGAGAAATGAGAGGATGAGCTGTGTCAGCTGTGACTGATTCATAAACAGCTTCATCTCCATCCGCCCCAGTAAAGTCCATGTTCTGTCCTACTCTAAGCAGTTCCACTTGAGCAGCAGCTTTGGACTAACAGAGATATTCTTGGAATTTTAGAAATAATTATTTTGATAAATAAATGCAGAATATATTGCCTAGAAATAAAATAACATCCATCCATCCATCTATCCATCTATCTACATCTATCTAAAAGAAAAAGATGAATAGAGATCTAAATAGAAATGGAATATATATATATATATATATATATATTAAATAGAACTTAAACTAATGTATTACCTGAAATACAGCAAATACGGCAAAAATAAAATATATATTTTAGGCTGTTTTGGTTAATTGCAACACACACATAAATATATATGTTCCCTTGGCAACTAAGTGAGTTTGGATGAAGTACTAAAATTACCAATTTTAAAAATGAAATAAAAGTTAAGTTTATTGAGGGAGCAACTAAGGCACATAAAAAAATGCTAAACTTGAAATGAACTGACTATTAAAAAAAGTGAATAAATTAAAAATATGATAAAAAAGCTACTAAAATAGCACTGTTCGTTTCAGTCCCATCTTGATGCATTTCTTTCTTTCACGCTCATCCCATCACCCTCTTCCCCAAAGGCTTTTAGACACCCATGCTTTCTTTTCATATGCACCAAGCCCTCTGTCCAGGATTACCAAGGTGACAATCTAGATCAGATTGATGTATCTTTGAGTGACAAATTCCTCTGTGAAATGTTATGGGGCTTTTTTTTCTACCCATGATGCCTGTGATAGGATTGTGGCAGTAATAGGCAATCATCATCTCCACCCAAAGGGGAAAAGTGTCTTTTGGGGGAAGGGATGAGATAGGAAGCAAAGGAATTGAATCCTGAGGGCAGCACCTTTAACACAGGGATGCAGGAAAATGGGGATCCCGTTTTTCCTGTTATAACAGGCGTGCACTTTAATGTTTAGTCAGTGCTCCGCTTCTGCAAAATGTGAGGTCAGGGACGTGTAATGGTCGGGACGATCCGTCTCAATGGCATTGATGGTGCTGCAGGTCAATGGAAAGGAACAAGAGCACTTTTGCTCAAATAATGAGGACATTAGCGTGTATTTCAAAGGCTCAGACTAAGGCCAAAGGTATTCAGATTGTGGACATAATACGCTCTCCAAAGGTGAGCGTGAAAGCTTCGGTTAAGGGCCATAGAGCAGAGCCGTTGTAGTTGGGAATCTACCCCCGCCTTCATTTTCTTGAGGCCTTTCGCTAGTTTTACAGTGAGTGTGGGCTGAAACGCAGCGACAGGTTCAGATGAAGAGGGTATGGCAGGAAAAAGAGGCAAGTGACTAAAATAATGCAGCCTCAGAACCTTCCTCTCAATCTTCTGCCTTTCTCTTCCTCTTCCTCCTTGTTTTCTGAGACACCATCCATTAGTTCTAAGTAGAGCGCAGGGGCATTTTTCATCTTTCAAGGTGCACGGCATGACACCGTTCTCCCCTTAGCCATAGTATTAGATCACGACTGGCATCTCTTGCATGCCACGGTCATTCCCATTTCTCACGCGCTCCGACTGTGCCGCTGTGCATGTGGGGCACCATTTGTGAAGCTGTCTGCAACTAGAGATAAGACAGCAGTATTTGTTATCCTGGATGCGAATCAAACTGTATGTCTGATGGTCGCTGGATTCTCATCTTCGGGAAGTTGCTTCTGACCGTTTAATTATTAAACTAGGTGCTTCAAGACATTGGAGAAGAATATTACACCAGAGGTTGAGACAGAGGCCTAGAAGAACCTCTGTATTTTAGTTTATAAAATATAAAATTGTATAATACTGACCCACAAACGGGAATCTGGTTTGGAACAGGTGCCAGGTTTTTAGAGACTTGCTCTTTTTGTTCTTGTTGACGTTTTATACAATTTTCTAAATGTTTAAATCTTGTCATCCATGTACACACAAAATTTGTAAATCAAATGCTTTGACAAATATTGATAGAAAAACAAAGTATGAGATACTATGTCAAAATTATGAAATAAAATGTTGAAAGTGGCATTGTCAATTATGAGATAAAAAGGCATGATTCTGACAAATAAGGAGATAGAAAGTCAATATTTACACAAATAAAATGATTAGATGATTAAATTTACAAAATGTCATAACTATGAGATAAATCAAGACTATGAGATATTAAATCATAAATATGAGATAAAAAATTGAAATTATGACAAAATGCATAACTGATAAAAAAAGTTATTTATAAAAAGAAAATGATGTTTAAATGGACAATTCA
Source organism: Enteromius radiatus (assembly GCA_032357445.1). NCBI lineage: Eukaryota > Metazoa > Chordata > Actinopteri > Cypriniformes > Cyprinidae > Enteromius > Enteromius radiatus. The sequence continues at coordinate 29,066,116 of JAUCMS010000127.1, read as the reverse complement.
TGATCAATTAGATGGACATGTCATGATTATGAGATGATTTGAGATTATGAAATACTAAATAATAATTAAGAGATTAAAAATTAAAAAAAAAAATTAAAAATTCTAATTATATTAAGGTAAAAACAATCATAAATATGACAAAGTTAAAATTAATTCATTTAATTCTGGAATTAAAAAAGTAAAATAATAATAATAAAAAATTGATACTGGCCAGTAAATTTTGAGACATAAAGTCTAAATTGAAAAAGTCAAGATTGTGACGTACTGAAAGATAATAAGTTGCAATGACGAGTCAAAATTTTGATAATTATGACCCAAAAAACTGACATTTAATCTAATGAGATAAAAAGTAAAGATTTCTAAAAAGCAAAATTATGAGATAATTCCTGTCATTAACAGTCGTCATTATGACACAAGCCAAAATGATCTCACTTTTTATCTCAAAGCATTTGTTTTATTTCTGAATGTGGCAGAAATAGACTATCTGAAGCAGCTCTTGCAAAGCAAGTAACACACAATAGCGCCTTTTAAAATGAGGCCAGCGTCCCTGATTTCCACAGATGTTCAAACGTGCCATTTTCTTCCTCCAGATTCCCATTCTGACGACTTTGATCCAGCCTCCACTAAAAGCAAGTACGACTCCATGGATTTTGACAGCTTGTTGCGAGAGGCCCAGTATAGCCTGAGAAGGTAATGAGCTGCACCTCTGCACCTCTGCACCGGCTGGCTGCAAAGAGAGGGATTCGCAATACCTCACTGTTGTTTCTCTTCTTTTGAATACAAGACTACAAGACGTTTTACACTTTATCGAAGTGGAAAGAGTATATGTGGACGAAAAAGCTCTACGTATATGAAGGGATATCTATGTATATCTGCAAGCAAAGTTTACATGAACCTAGCTGCTGCAACGCTGGGAGAGACTTGACCTGTGGGAATAGCCAGTGAAGTAGCCAGAAACTACTTTAGTGGACTACACAGATCCGCGTGGAAGGCTCCGGAAGAGACACGAATCTTCGTCAGAGTCGGCTCCATGCGCCGCATCACCCTCAGCACTTTTGAGAGGTGAAGAGTGCAGCTCGTTCGGTCTGTTTTTATTGTTTGGAGTTTATTTTTGTGGGCTTTTTCGGTTCCTTTTTTTAATCTGGTGTTCGGACGTGGTTTGGGGAAAATCTCTCGGATGTTCAAGGTAACATTGTCTACATTTACCGGGTGGGAGGGGTCACCTATTTACAAAACGAATATTTTTATTTGATGTGCATATCAGCGTTCTTTGTTTGTTACAGCTATGCACTGTAAAATGCAGCCTTTTTAAAACGAAATTTTCTTAATCGAGAATGTTGATCTGTAGTCATTACGATGATGTATAACCTACATGGCGTTTAGATGACGTGATTTGATTGTAAAAATATGTATGGAGATTTATCGCTCTTTTTTTGGGGGAGCATGCAACCGTGTTTTCTTTTTGGTTTGTCTTCTTTTGTTTAGTTTTTTTTTTTTTTTTTTTCATTTTAAAGCTCCAGTTTCATCCGATTTCGAAGTTTAACGACTCAGTGTTTTCCGTATATACATGCAGCGTGTAAGATAGAGTTTATGTTCACTATTGTGTATAAAAAAACGGAAAAAAAAAAAATGCAAAAAGAAAAGCTGAGATATTTTTTTATCCTTTACGTTTTGAAGGAATCGAGAGCTTTTATTTAATTTCTCTGTGCACACGAATCATTGTTATTGTTCCTGTTTGATAATACACTTTCACAAAGAGATGATTAACACAGAATTACTCATGCTTATTTATGTATTTATCTCAGTATTCTAATCAAAATATTTATGGCAGCCATCTCACGTGATGCGCCTTAGAAATTTTGCTATTTATATTATTTGTTATTCAACAATCACTGGAAAGGATGTAAATTTAAAAGTTCTAAGAAATATGGTTTTTATATATGCCTTCAGAGATAGAACAAAAACATATTGTATGATCACATTTTAGGCTGATGATGAACTTTGCTGCTCCAAACTCATTTGTTTTTCTAGCTCTGACACACTTTCATCCCCCTTTTTCATCTCTTTTTTTATTACATGAAGCAATAAAATGATTTTGCAGGTATTTTGTTGTACCACAGAAAATCTGTCTTTGCTCCACACTTTTGATTATGTGAATGCCAAACTAAAGTTTACAATTTTTCTTTCCTGACTTTTTTAAAAAGAAATAAAAAAAAGATGTATTTGATGTAAAAACAAAAATAAAAATAACAGTAATAATATATATATATATATATATATATATATATATATAATGATGCTAATCTTGTCATTACTCTCAATAACTCAAAATAACAAAAAGTAATAATGAATATGAAAATGTGAATAAAAAAAACTGAATAAATAAAAAAGCAATAAATATTTTTTCAAATCTGTATTTTAGCTCATGTGGTTGTATGGTTTTAGACGTGACAAAATACCCAGACTCTGTTCATTCCAGTGCCTCAACACAGATCGACATGGAAAGAGCAGCTCATGTGTGTGTTTGTGAGTGTGTGTGCGTGTGACAGAGAGTGAAATACGAATTTAATACAAGCAATTACTTAAAGGGTTAAACAGCCAAAAATTGCATCTCGAGTCTCTTCCCAAAGCGAGAGCTATTTTTGTCTTTGCTGTGGTTTGAAGGTACCTCAGAGAAACTGTAAATAATTCAAATCGCCCAAACACAACAGGCCCTTGTCACTGACACTCAAACCGACCTTTCTTTGTCAACTAAAGACTGATTTTGTTGTTGTGCCGATCTGTTTTTGAATGAGAAACCCACATTAAAAGAACGATGGTGTTTCTGCACTTAAAGAGGCATTGAGAGAGCATTATTTTCTGAACAGAGCTTGGGTATGACGTCATGTCGCGTTCGATACGTGTGGCTTTAATCATTGCAGCGTGTCTGTTGCAAATCTGCTTTGTAAATTGCTGTAACAATATGTTACATACACCTGATGGGGTGTATCTTTTTAGAGTGACAGACTTTTTACCATAGTAAAAACTACTGAAGGATTTGCCACCGCTTTGGACTTTTTTTCTTTTTGTTTTTTTTTTTGGTGTTTCCATGAAGAAGCAGATCTATCTAAATGAGGCTGTGTGTGGTTTTGTGTGTGGATTTGATAGAGTGTGTGTGTACTGGGGGTCAAGGGGACTGTGTTTGGCTGTTATCTTCTATTTGTCTCCTATCCATGTTGCCTTCTGCTGAGTCCTAACCAATGCCTTTGTAGTTGTACGTATTGTACAATCTTTGTTGTGAATTTTCTTCTTTTTTTTATGTGTAGTTTTCATCAGCCTCACCATGCCAATAAAGGGATTTGTGTCTAATTTATTATTTCCCTCCATTTTCTTGTGAATCAATTAGAATGAGTGTTTCAGCTGCAGTATAATATTTATCTACAATTGTGAAATATTATTACAATTTAAAAGAACTGGTTTCTGTTGTTATATATTGCAAATTGTAATTTATTCCTATTATTCAACGCTGAATTTTTGAGCATCATTAATCCAGTCTTCAGTGTCTCACTCCAACACGTCACATTTTGATGCTTGGTCAAGACCCTTTTGCATCGCTTTCTAAAGCTCAAAGTACTCCTTTTTAGTCACTTTTCGACGTGAATGGTCCTCCATTGTTTTCAGTTGTTTGGCTTAATGTAAGGTTTGCATGCATGTATGAGAATATATGATTTTTTTTTTACTTTTATTGGAGCAACAAACCCCACCCCTATTTCACAACAGCATGATGCAATCGATCATGAGACACGCAAGAGCCAATGGCATTTCACAACTAACATCAACGTAAGGATTCTTGTAGTGGCCTGTTTTTAAATCGTGCACAGACTGCAGCAGCGCACAGGAAGTATACGGAAGATAGTGTCTATTCCTCTGACAAATCAATCGTTTTGCCTCAAAAGACTTAGGATATTAATATTTTTCAAATAAATTATGACAGTAGTTGTATCTGCCTGCTATGGTTTTGGGTTACGTGCTCATACATGTGTAAATAGTATCATTTAAATAAAACAGTTTTGACTTTTTACATTGAAAAAGTACACCTCTACATATATGCAAAAATGCAACGTCGAAAAGTGACTAAAAAGGGGTGCCTTGAGCTTCAAAAAGCGATGCAAAAAGGTCTTGAACAAGTGTCAAAATGTGACAAGTTGGAGTGAGACTGTGTTGGTCACATGATGCTGATTTGCTTCTCAAGAAACATGTCTTATTGGTAATGTTGAAAACAGTTGCAATCCTTTAAATTTATGACTTTTAAATAGGAAACACTTAACTACAGTACCACTTTCGTTCAATAACTAATTAATTGCTTATTAATAGTTAGTTATGTAGTTGTTAGTTTAGATATTGTGTAGGTTTAGGGATGTAGAATAATGTCTTAATATGTGCTTAATTACTACTAATAAATGGCTACTGTTCTATTAATATGCCTGCTAATAAGCAACTAGTTAAGATACCCTAAATTAAAGTGTTACCAAACCATGATATTGTAACGCAGAGTTTAAAAGTTTTTTACTGTTAGAATCAGTCAGTTTTTACAGTGTATTTTACAAATTCAATCAGTTTCTACCATATTTGTGATCAAATAAATGCAGCCTTGGTGAGCAGAACATTTAAAAATCATAGCGCATCCAAACTTTTGCCTGCTCTTTTGTACGGATCATCTGTTTGGGATGACTCACTTGCAGACTCAGTTATTTCTGGTGGATGCTCGTGTTTTCTCCGGCTCCGCGCAAATCTGGAAAATGAGTGATAATAATCCCGGGGAGCTTGTTTTTTAATTCCCATAAACTCATTTGACGGCTTTCGCAAGTGCCTCTGTGCCTGTAATGGGGCCGAGAGAGTTTGATGGCACATCTGTCCAGCTGAAATGTAATACTGTATGGTTATTACTCAGCCTGTGAAATGGTGGAGGAGGTGAATAACCTCTTCTCTTCTGTGAGAGATGTGGCAGGAGTGGACATTAAATTTTAAAAGAAGAGGATCCAATTGTGGATTTTATTTATTTATTTATCTTTTTCATTAATGCTCAGGTTTAGCCTCAGAGAAAAAAGGTACTTCTTTCATTTTGCCGTCACAATCGTGCAGGCAGGAGGTCTCTCTGCGTCTGCCCTTTTCCACACAATGAAGCTGGAAGCTCAAGAGCTTCACTTCACCTCTGTCGTTTTGTGTGATGCAGGTACTTACTCCAGCAATCCGTCCTTATCTTTCATTTCACACAGCCAGGGCTGAAAATGCCCATGTCTGCAGTTTGCATCTATTTCTACCTGCTATCCAAAAATATATGACTGTACTTGAAATATGGTGCATATATACAGTAACCGTCAAATATCCGAATCACAGTTACTGACCAATTTACATTTCCAAACTGAAATTGCACAAATATATTGTATTGCAGTATTTAAAAAGATGATAATATTTTATTAATGATGTTTTATTTATTCTTTTAGACATTTATATATTGTTTTGTTATCTTTTTAAGTAATTTTACATATCACAATTTTTATTATTTCTTAATTTCTATAGACTCTATACTAAATTGATATATATATATAAAACTAAAGTCATGCTAAATAGAAATATAAAAACAAAATAATAGAAATAAAAAACATTGAACAAAAACATAAAACATACTATAATACAGTGTATAATATTTATATACTAGTACAATAGTACTACTATAATTAACTAAACTGTAGTAAAAATGTAAAGAAAATGTAAAACTTTACTAAAAATAAACTAAAGTGAAAATTGAAGATACAAATATAAAAGCTAATTCAAAATATTGTAAAATTTTAGTATATGGTAAAATAGCACTAAAGTTACTAAAACTGAATTAAAAATAAAGTTGCCTATAGCTAAAATTTTAGTGCTTCAAGTTATTTTATTTTAGTTAGTTCCCAAAGCATATTTTCCAGTGTATTTTATTTATTTTATTAATTAATTAATTTATTAATATGTTCCAATTGTTGAAAATCATTTGAATAGTGGTATTTATATATTTAATTATATATTTTTTAAAAAATTGTTTATTGTCAGTTTTTATTTAAATAATACATTTCTTCAAAAATATATCTTACTGACCCCAACCTCGCTGCATTGCAAATAAATGATGGCAGCAGGAGTAGGGCAACATGAGCTGAATTCACCGTGAGATTTATTAGGATGTAGTTCAGAAGCTGTTATTGATGATGATGAAATCACATCAAAGCAGCAGTGAGCTGATACTCAGGATCAGTGAGGTATTTGAGGCGTCATCGACACCCATCCCAGCCTCATGCTCCGTCGTTTTCTTCTTTCTGGTTATTTTTAGAGAGCTTTATGAGCAACACACAATCCCATTGTCTGGTGGTCTATCAGATTTACTTTCTCATGTAGGACAACAGCTGCCTGTCTCCAGACATTCAGCCAATCACGGGGCAGTCATGGCCTAATGGATAGAGACTCGGACCTGTAACCCAAAGGTGCAGAGAACAAATTCCAAGTATGGGAAACCATACCTGGCCACATGTCACTTCCTTCCTCACCACCTATACAGATGAGTATACGAGGAACATGTTGGATGTTTACTCAATATTATCTTTAAAATCTTTCAAATATCACTGAGGGTAGCAAATAGGATGTTATTCGGTCTAATGCATAAGATATAAACCACAGTATGGTGGCCAAGGGACCAGATTAATGTCAACATTTTTATAAGGGTTTGATATGAAGCGGAAAAACATTAAAGTTGTTTACTATATTTAAAGTTAAACTTAAAGTCGGCAAAGTTTTAAAGTAATAAGAAAGTGGTTGTGTCTATAGATGGTGAATCTCTGCAAGACTGACGTTTGCTACTATCCAGATAAATGGCTAAAAATTACAAATAAATTCTGATAACTAAAATGAAAACAGGAAAAAAACTATTTCAAATTATTTTCATTTATGTAAATGAAGCTGAAATAAATAAAATATAAAAGCTAAATACATGTAAATTAAGCTAAAAACGTTTATTAAAATTAGCTGAAAAAGTAGAAATAAAATAAAATAAAAATAAAAAACACAAATCTGTGTTGAAGTACTAAACTTACAAAAACTGACACTGTAATAAATGAAAGTTAAAAACAAATATTAAAAATATAATAAATATAATAAAATATTTTAATATTTTAATAAACTAAAAAAAAGCTTGACTAGAATGTAATATATATAATATATTTGGGGTAAATATATATAATATAATAAAAGTACAGAAATAACTAAAACTAAAATAAAAAACAATGCTAAACAAAATAATGAAAATTTAAAAAATGCTGAATAAAACTTTAAAATATACTATAATAGTCTATAAACATTTATATACTAATACAGGATATACTTTAAAGGTGCCCTAGAATGCATTGAGAGAATATTTTAAATTGTTGTCTGATATGTACATAGAAGGTATGTAGCTTA
>JAUCMS010000127.1:28859644-28869652 GCA_032357445.1 Enteromius radiatus | reverse complement strand
TGTTTTCGCCTGAGCAACGTCAGGTGCACCTGTGCGACCGCAATTTTTTTTCAGTCGCACATTTAAAAATTTCGGTCACATTTGCGACCAAATTGGTCGCACTCTGGAGCCCTGCAATTGTAGCTAGCTTCATCAAAGCAGAAGGAAAATGTCATCAAGTGATTGGGGGGGGGGGGGTTGTGCTCGCCTCTCATTGGTTCACACTTTTTGGGAACGTAAATGCTCTAAGACGGCAGCTTTGCCAGACTGCCAGCTTCAACTTCGCGTATGACAGAGGTAGGAAGTAACTTGGGAAAATGTAATTTAACGTTTGAGCAGCAAAAATAACTGTTAGAAATTAAAAGTAAGGAACGTGCATTGGATCGTCAATTGGAATTGGAAAAGGGAAAAATTAAAGGGCGACAATGTGAACGAGAGTTTGAAAAGTTTAAGGTTCAACACAAATTAGAGGAGTTGAAAGTACAGAACGCCTGTGGTTAATTGCTGGAGTTTGGTTTAGAAAATTTACCAAACGATCAACAAGGGTTAGATAGTCAGTTCGCTAATATTGTAAATATGGTCAAATTTGTATCAAAATATAATGAAAAGGACCCAGATGTGGATTTTTTCTCGTTATTTGAAAACATAATCCTGAAGATCGAGCGTGGGATGATGCGGAGCGCACCTTCCTGTTACAAAGTGTTTTAGTGGGCAAGGCACAAGAGGCTTATATTGCCCAAAGTGTATGAACTTGTCCCAGAAGCGTATAGACATCGTTTTAAAAGTTGGAGGAAAAGGGAAAAACAAACCCACGTAAAAATTGCAAGGGAATTAATGTGTCATTTCAATTATTGGTGTGCTTCTGCGGGAGCAGATAATTTTGAAGGTTTGTGTGATCTGGTCGTGTTGGAACAATTTAAAGACATAGTTCCTGATTGTGTAGCCACGTACAGAAATGAGCACAAAGTGAAGTCTGCAGCCGAAGTGCCTGTTCTTGCTGATGAGTTCGTTTTAACCCATAGAGGCAATAATGATGGTAATGGTCGGGAGTTTCGGCATGTTGACGTAATTTGATCTGTTGCATAGAAAGTTGATAAAAATCGAAAAATAGATTCAAGTTCCACATCTGATTATTGCCTTGAAAGGGGGCATTGGAAGAGGGAGTGTCCAGTATTACTGGGCAAGTATAACAAATCTATTCCTAAGCTTTAGCTTCTGGACGTTTGTACTGTTTTTCTGATACTCTCCTATAATAAATCTGCCGTAATATTCTGCCTGCTCCTTTACATCCCATTCCTGTAGTAAGTAATCCCTTTGAACACATTATTATTGATTGTGTGGGGCCATTGACTCCTTCTAAATCTGGTTCAAAGTATATGTTGACAGTGATGTGTCAGGCTACGCGATATCCAGCTGTGTATCCATTGCGGTCCATTACTACCAAGTCTATTGTGAAGGCTTTGACAGTTTATCTCAATATATTTTTCCCACAATGTTTTTAGACTATGTTAATGGCTTCCGTCATCGACTTCTGCTGGCTTGTAAAGTAGCCCATGAAAATTTGTCTAAAGTTCAGAATCAAATGAAAGTTTGGGCAGTAAGTAGGGAATTCAGTCCTGGGCATCAGGTGTTGGCTTTACTTTCTATTCCGTCTTCGCCTTTTTTAGCAAAATTTAGCAGTCCATATGTAGTTTTGCGGAAGGTTTCTATTCTAAACTATGTCATTTCTACTTCTGATCGCAGGAAAGCAACTCAATTATGTCATGTAAATTTGGTTAAGCAGTATTATTGTCACGATCACTGCCGGCTGGGGCATCCATCTCTACCTGAGATCACCTGGCTGTTGTGTTATACATTGGACTCCATATCACTTGTGGGACTCAATCTCCCATGATGCACCTCTCAATCACAGCTGTTGTCAATCCGGTCATTATCATTCATTAGCCTCACTATAAATTCTAGTCTCACCTGTCATTTGATTGCTAGGTGTTAGCGTTGTATCCTGAGTTCTGTTCTGAGCGTTTTTCTGTCCTGCCTTGTTGACTTGGATTGCTAACTCTGTTTTCAATGTATCGCCGCCTGCCTGCTAACTTCTGACTGTGTACCTCGACCGCCGAGTACTGCCTGTCTCCTCTTGTCTGTTTGTGGAAGCCTGTACAGCCTGGCTATGATTATAATTAAATCAGTTCAACCGCATATGGATCCGAATGTCTCTGTCCTTCCTGTCACAGCCCCTTTCTCTCCTGTGACAATTATAGTCATGCGCTGGAAAGCTGAAACTGTTTCTGGTTCTGAAGTGAAACCTGCAGCGCTGGCTGTAACTGAATGTTTGCCTCTATGTTTACCTGTGGAAGCTGTTATTGTTGATGAAGTTGGAAACTTTGTTTGACGTGACCAAAATGCGAACGAGTTACGAACGCTCTTGCAAGAATTTTTGTCACTATTTTTCTGATGTTCCATAGTGTACTGACTTAATACAGCGTGACATAGATGTGGGAGATTCCCCACCTATTCGTCAGTTCTTTTATTGAGTGTCTCCCGAAAAAACAGCGTCTTTTGGTATTTGCTAGATATGGGTCTGGGTGAAACATCCTGTTCAAGTTGCTCATTTACTGGTTAAAAAACCTGATAATACACGATGCACCAATGATGTTACTAAACCTGACTCTTTTCCTGTACCTTGTATTGAGGATTGCTTAAAGGTTATTACCAAGTTCCTCTGACGCCCCGTGCACGGGAGATTTCGGCTTACGAACGCTAATGAATTGAGTAGTAGCAGAATTAAAAGAATGCGCTGTCTATTTTGTCGATGTTATTGTTTATAGTGAAACTTGGAAAGAATACTTGTGTCGTTTGCAGGCACTGCTTTGTGGTTGGTGGAGGCTAATCTTACAGTGAATCTGGCTAAATGTGAATTTGCCAGAGCCACCTTAACCTATTTGGGGAAGGTGATCGGGCAGGGTCTAGTGTGTATTTTTGGATTGGTTATGGTTTGAGGGGGAGGTGTTATGGTCCAGGGTAGCACCTATTCCCTAAGTGGGACCTGTTCGCCTCTAGGTGGCGATATAGGTTCTGGTTTATGTTGTGGTGTTTTCATTTCTTTTGTCTGTGCGCAGGGTGGAGACAAGCGGCAGGTGCGGTGGATATATATACACATTAGTGTCCGTTTGTGTGTGTGTGTGTGTGTGTGTGTGTATATACACATATACACACACACACACATATATCTTTTTTTATTATTATAAATGTGCTGATTATGCATCCTTCTAAAAAAATAAAATAAAATCTTCCTTTTGCTTTTACTATTGCTTTTTATTTTCTGTTTATAATTTCTTTCTTTCTTTATTTGTTTAGTTAACAATTTACATCCATTTACATTCACCTTTGATCAATTTAATGTGCCCTTGCTGAATAAAAATTTTAATAAAATAATCATATGACACTGAAGACTGGAGTAATGATGCTGGAAATTCAGCTTTATAAATTAAGGATTGAATTACATTTACGATATATTCAAATAATAATAATAAAAAAAAGTTTATGATTTTTATCCATGCAGCCTATAGGTTAACATAAGAGACTTTTTTTTCAAAAACACTTTATTTAAAAAAAAATCTGAATTATTTAAAACCTGACAGTAAGTGTGTGTGTGTGTGTGTGTGTGTGTGTGTTTGGGCACAAGAATTAACAATTAATTATGATACAATGCAACAATAATAGAAGAATAGCAATATATGTTAATATTTTTTATAATATGTTAATATTAATGTATTTTTAAGTTTGATTTGAGCATATTTATGTTTGTTTCAGTGATAATCAACTCTGGTACTGTTTTGGCACACCACTTACAGTAGATACCTTCTTTTTCAAAGTAAGATCCTTATGTACCACTTAACAAGGGTATTGAATCTTACAGAGACAAATGACTCATGCCATTCTGTTGCGCAAAGTTTAGTTGTAAAGCTTTTCTTCCTGAGATGGAGATGACCTCATAGGCAGCTTTGCGCTGTGAGCTGGACCGTCTCCAGTGCAGTAATCTGTAGTGTTGATGAATACACTTTGCCCTGAATCTGTCATGCGCTGGAGGTGGAGATCTGCTTTGGAAGTTGGCGGTGATATGTCTGAAATTCAGATCGATGTTTTGGAAGTCTGCGGAATATACACATAGATATCAACACATCAGTTTCACAGTGCATTCAATTTTGTTCCAAAATCAGTTCAGATAACTACTAAAATAATAAAAAATAAAACCAAAAAAAATTAGTATTTTGTAGACATGTAGACATGCATTATTAAAAATTACATTTAGCATATCTCTTGCTGACCAATGGATGCTCTGCAGTGAATGGGTGCCGTCAGAATGAGAGTCCAAACAGCTGATAAAAACATCACAATATTTCACAAGTAATCCACACCGCTCCAGTCCATCAATTACTGCAAAAACACATCAAAAAACAGTGTTTGCAAGAAATAAATCCATCAAGTTGTAATTTGAAATTGTCACAAAATACAAAATAAAAGTTAACGATCCATATTGTTGCTTTCTTCTGTGATAAAGTCTCTCCCCTGTTGTCCTCTCAGATCAAAATCCACCCACATGTTTGTTTGGTGTGGACTACTTATGGATGCTTTTATCAGTTGTTTGGACTTTCGCTATGACGGCACCCATTTACTGTAGAGAATCCACTGGTCAGCAAGTGTGGGAATGCTCCAAAGCTGAGTTAGAAACAACTCATCTATATCTTAGATAGTAAATATTGAGCAAAATAAAATTTTTGGTTTAACAATTTAAATCTTAAAGCAATAGTTCACCCAAAAATTTTAATTACCCCACAGTTACTAAATAAAAAATATTTAGAAATAAATTAAATATTTAGACTTCCAGCAACGGCTGCATTGGTAACGTAAGCTCACCAGAGAATAGGCGATCGAGGATAGCACAATACAAAAAGTCCTTAATGAATTAAAAGTCGAAAACCAGAAGTAAAAAAAAAATTTGAAGTATTTCACTATAAGAACGAATGCAGCTTACATCATACAGAGGTCAGAGGTCAGCCAAGAAGCTATTACTCTTGAGGATGCGCATACAGCAGGGGTAGGCAAATTCGGTCCTGGAGGGCCGGTGTCCTGCAGAGTTTAGCTCCAACCCTAATCAAACACACCTGCCTGTAACTTCCTAGTGATCTTAAAGACATTGATTAGCTTCTTCAGGTATGTTTGATTAGGGTTGGAGCTAAACTCTGCAGGACACAGGCCCTCCAGCACCAAATTTGCCTACCCCTGGCATACAGACATTGCCTGAAGTCAGTGATTTGAGTTATAATTTAAAAAAAAATATAACTATTTTTGTTACAAAAAGCCATCAATCTGCTTCAGAAGGCATGTGTTAACCCCCAGAGGCATATAGGTTAGTTTTACGATGGATTTATAGAGCTTCAAAATAACGGACACTATCCACCAGCATTATAAAGCTGGGAAGAGCCAGGATAATTTTTTAAAGAACTGTGACTGTGTTTGTCTGAAAAACAAAGTCATATATGCTTAGGATGGCTTGGGGGTGAGTAGACTACGGGGTAATTTCATTTTTTGGGTGAACTATTCCTTTAATGGTGCTACACTGGTTCTTTAGAAGCACAGCCTCCAAATCCTGGAATTCTTTAAAATCTTGAAATTGCCGCCTTAAATACATTTCTACTCATCCTCTTCAAACTCTTGGAAAACCACAGATTAATTGCCACGAGCGCTTCCCGTTGGTCTCTCGGGCTTGTTCCACCAGGTTTTGTTTGCAGTGGAGCCAATTTGTGTTTTCCCGTCGGGAGCTGGAGAGGTAAGCAGCTGCCAGGATGGCCGCCTGCCGTCGGAGCGGGGCCAGGCGTGAGCGGTGGAGGGGAGAGAGCCCGCGTCACAAATAAACTCACTGGGAAGAGCGAACAGAAGGCGTTTGTTTATGAACGCCTGGGGCCAAAAGGAGAACGGACACGCTTTCATGTTTAGAAGCTCCCTCCAGGCTTGTTTATGCCACATATTCGCAGTGTCTTTGCTTACTCAGGTGTCGTGCCAGCGAGAGCGTCTCCTCACACGCACGCTGCAGTATACGTCCACTGCGCTTCCAGTGAACGCCGAGCTGCCGTGAAGGTCATTGTTTAGGATTGGACTTGGTGTCATGACTTGTGCTCTATTTGGGAATTAGACCTGTTATTCATTCAAAACCTCACGTGTGGTCTAAATTTAGCTTAAATCTCACATGCAGCCTAAAAAAGAAAGGTTCCAAAAGGGATTTTCAGAGTTATGCAAAAAAAAAAAAACCTGTTTTGGTTCCCCGAAGAATCTTACAGTGAACAGATCTTTAAAGAATCCCTTTTTTTTTTGAAGTGTGGAGAACATTTTAAAGATCTGAAGAAACTTCACTCTTAAAAATAAAGGTTTGAAAGGGTTTTTTGGTTCCCCAGTGAAGTTTTTTTTAAACAGTTCTTAGAACTATTATTTTTACTTTTAATAATCTAAAGAATCTTTTTACACTTTTAAGAACCTTTTGTGCAATGGAATGGTTCTGTGGATGTGAAAGGCTCTCCATGGAACCGTAGATACCAATATCCTTTATTTTTAAAGGGATGTTTGACCAGAAAAATTCTGTCATAATTTACTGACTACTTTGTAAGAGTTTCTTTCTTCTGCTGACCAGAGAAGAAGGTATTTTAAGCGATGTCTGTAAGCATATTTTCGGGAGGAGCACGTATGAACGCTAGCCAGCTGGTTGCAATTATATCTAATCAGCCTATTAAGCATTATCCAGTCCGCCGCTTTAAATTTCCTCGATTACTACCCTGCCTTATCTAGCTTTGCATCCCTCCACCTCCCCTTCTCCACCTACTTCCGCGGGGGGCAAGAGGGGTCCGAGCCTGACCCCGGGCTTTACCCTCGCTAGGGGTGCAACCAGTAGGGCTTCGGGTTCCTGGCTCGCCCCTTCGGACAGCACGCCAAACATGCTATATATATTTACTATGAGGAAGTGCGAACTCGTGAAAGATTATGGGTTATGAAAGGTTCATATTTCGGTTTTGAGTCTCCAACAACAGGTTGACCTGCATGCAAGGTCAAAAAAACACTTTCATTGACTTGATGCTAATCTGTAACGATTGGTGGATTGGTGGATTTTCATCTCATCGGGCCTGTAATGTCTAATAAAGCAGTGTTTGTGAGCTCAGTGCTGCTTTGTGTACAGCGTTACGGAAACAGATATTTTACAGCTACAATAGCAGCACCTAGTGGTGAAGAATGAATTAGCATTTTCATTCAGACCAACATGAAGTGGACAGGCAATATGCTAATGTTTCATGTTGAGGTCAATATGAAATGGCTTAGGTTTCATTTAAAAAAGGCTTGTTTCATTGATTCAAAATCAACTCTTTCGTAACTTTATACATGGTGCACTTTCAGATTTAGGATGCGGCATGTTTTAATTCATTTAGCGCTGTGTTAGACACTGCATCAAAAATACATAATAGGGGTTACTTTAAGGTATCCATTGACTTCCATAGAATCCAAAAATACTATGGAAGTCAATGGCTACCATCAGCTGTTCAGTTGTCAACATCTTTTGTGTTCAACAGAAGAAATAAACTCATACAGATTTGAAACAAGTGTATGGTGAGTAAATGATGACAGCATTTTCATTTCTTTCTGAACTGCCCCTTTAAGAGTGTGGCAGGCTGAACTTTAATCGGCTCCAATGGATGTATCAATATCATTGATCCTAAGATACTGATCATAAACTAATATTTCATTGCAAGGTTTGAGGCCTTCATATCTGTCATTCTCACCATCCACAGCTGAAGATTACATAATTCATAACTGACTATTGTAAGATCAAAGATATGACAGAGTCTAAAGACAAGCGTGCAAACAGATCCATCACAAATCAAACCCAGTCACTGATGCAACTCTCTTATCATCTGAATATATTAAAACATCACTAAAGTTTTCTTTTTCTGCCACGCTCAGAACATATGTGCCCTCAATCCGCAAGATTAGACATTGTGTGCTTAAGTTGCATGAGTTATTATATAAAGGAACTTTTATAATCCTCTAGGAGTTTAAAAATATTACAATTAGATACTATTAACATCTATTTTTTTCTTAAAACAAAGGCAACATTACTTATATCTCTATACAGTCTTCTAGAAATAGTTTACCTTCCCTACCAGTAATCACATGAAGTGCCAGATTTATCAAATCTGAATAATAAAGTAGGACCAGGTGTGGGATTTTATTGTGCCTTGCAGAGCAGTAAAGTGTTGTTCACTGGATCAGTGTAATATAAAGCTCACTCTGATTCAGAGTACACTGATACAACACTGACATCTAGAGGCTGACTTGCAAAGCTACATCCCAGAGGGCATTTATTTCTTTTCCTTAAAATATTATTTACTCAAGGAGAGAGGGGGAGTTATATTTAAATCTATTTATTCTTCTTCATGCACCTTTTTATGCTTTTGAATACAAACTAATATATATATATATATTACAACTAGGTTGTGATTCAGATTTAACACGAATGATAAAACATAGGACTTTATCATGGCTCTAATGCTGGGACAATCATGCTACATGTTATGCAATAAAACTGTAAGAGTAAAATGAAAAAGTGTATTTTCATTATGGCTTTCATTATGGTACCATTACTTTTGGCACTTATAGACATGTCCTTACCCTACAAATGTACAACAAAGGATTTCCAGAATCTTAATGTAAATTAAAATTACATTTTCCTATTTTTACCTGCATTTTTACCCTATAATTTGGTTTCTTTTGAAATGTTTACATACTTTCTATATTCAATTAGATGTATAATATGTATGAATAACAATAATATAATATAATAATGTACACATAAAACATTTTATTATAAATATTATTAGCAGATTTGCGTGGTCTAGAAGCATTACATTATGCAAGTAGGTGGCAAACATTTTTATTTATATAATTTATTTTTTTACGGATGAGTGTCTGAATCATTTATTGGCTTAAAAGGGGTCATCTGGTGCTACATGCACTTTTACAAGCTGTTTAGACTGAAATGTGTTTTGGGAGTACACAACCACCCTGATAAAGATTCAGCAGAAGTTTTCTTTTAATTTAATAAAAATAAGTTGCCCCTTCTGAAATCAAGCCATTCTCAAATGTGTGGTGTCACACCGACAGAGGCCACTCCCACAATAGTTGATTGACAGCAGCGTGTCACACAGACTGAACTGGTGTCTTACCTCAGACCCGCCCTGAGTGAGCCGTCATCAGACCGAGATGCAGAGACAACCAAGACTCCTAAGCGATTCAAGTATTTTTTTGTTGAATGTATTAATAAACATAGCAGTAGTCATTTACTCCCGACATCTGTGTGACTGAAGACGCGGAAGATTAACGTTACGTTTGGTTCTGAAGGGAAACGCACCGAAATTTGTTTATGTTCGTGCGAATCATTCATGATCCAGCCTCACCTACAGAAGCAGTGAGTATAAATGCTGTATCCGAAATCGCATACTGCTTAAGTAGGTACTCCATTTAAAATTGAACGTCCTACCCGACCGTTAAAACAATACGTTCTATATAGTATGAATGTGGGTAGTATAAATGGATTTCGGATGTACTACATCCACCATATCGATGATGTCACGTGTCATGCGTCGTCACAACAGCGCGACAATTTAAACTTTCAATAAGTCATCCATTTATTTAGATCGTGTTAAAGTGTAATTTAATCACAATAAACAAAGGTTTTTTTCCTGAGGTACTTACACTTGAAATGAGCCGCGTCTCAACTCTCCGCCATTTTTTCGAATATGACGCCTACTCTCCCAGAGCCTCATGGGATAGGAAAGCGTCCATGGTATGACTATAGAATTCGGCCGGAAACAAGAGGTCATCCGGGTACTTCTCGCCTACTGATTTTCAAATACTATGAATTCGGACATACTACTTGCCTCGCATACTGTTTTTCACGTACTATATAGTAGGGAAGTAAGCGATTTCGGA
>JAUCMS010000127.1:28840039-28857135 GCA_032357445.1 Enteromius radiatus | reverse complement strand
AGTAGGGAAGTAAGCGATTTCGGACGCAGCATAGGACTGATCACCGCCACAGGTGTAGCTTGTTATCTCCCCCTTTATTAACGGGAGGATCGATCTTGGACATCGCAAAGTCTTGTTTGCCCTGGCTACAATTCTGATCGTTATTTCTATTGTGTTGGGTATTTTGTGTATTACCTGGACTCTTTACTCTGTTATGATTCTTGCCGCCCGCCCTGACCCTCTGCCTGAACATCGATCTGAGTATTGCCTGCCCTTCTTTGTACTGTTTGCTGTGATGTTTCATGTTGAAGTCCTTTGTTTGACTCTTTATTTTGAGAGACAATAACCTTATGCACAGTGCACTTCCATATTTAAAACTTTGCAGCATGTTTTCATTCACTTAGAGCTGTGGTGCACACTGCATGAAAGCTCATTTTAACAGTTTAACATGGTTAAATATTAAAAATGCATTAAACTAATATTTAAATTGCCAAATACATTTAAATATCACCAAATTAGCACCCTGTCACAAACCATTAATACAAGTTGCATCAACAATAAGAAAGTTGCTATGTTTGGTGACAAAATACCCTTACTAAATGTAAAATGTGTGTTTTTGTTGGGTGTCTTTCTTTAAAATACTTCAAAATCTGTGTTGTTTTATATTCAAGATGCATTTCCAAGAAATGCATTTATAGAGTAGAATTCAGTTCTGTCTTTATCTGTAATGACAGGCATGTGGTTGTGTGGTCTCTATTGATTTCTGTAGATCGGGTTGGTTTCATCTTGAGATCAATATAGGTTTCTAACTATAGAGCGTCAGTTAGTTTGCATTTTCATTTTAAGTGAGCCATGCCATAAATATTGCCTGTTTTATTTAGTTAATAAAGTGTCAGAAATGCATCATAACACAAACTCTACTGTCTAATGTGTTCATACTTGATGTATTTGTTGTTAGTAATCTATGTGATTAATCAGTCACATCAGCTCAAAATAGAAACACGGAGCAGGAGGAGGATAATGATGTTATGAAGCTCTGGAGCTGTGATTGTTTTGTCTTACCGGATTTCTCTCCTCAGGCTGATAGATCAATCTTTTTAATGCACCTGTGAATGTGAACCTCCCTGTGTGAATTCAGGTCGTTTTGTACAGAGGACGAATCGTGAAGCTGGACTGGAAACCGCACCAGCTAACGTACTAAACGCTGCCATCGGCTACGTCAAAAATATTGGTCATTCGGACTTCCAAAAAAGTAATTCTGCTGATGTGTAGATGAATTATGAAGATGACGAAAGTGTACATAGGTATATAATGGTGTGCATTGTGGAATTCATAGTGCTCTTGTGTGCCATTATCAAGGACAAGAATGAGAATGAATGAGCTGATTAAATTGCAGTGACTAAAACTGGATTGAAATAGATAGCAGTAATGAGACTCGAGCACTAGTTAGTGCATAAAGAATGTGGATCTTACTTTATTTGATATAGATATACACACACAAACAAATACTGTGGACTTCATTGGCTACTGTCCTCTGTCAGCTGATATTTCAAGATAAGAAAAAAAAAATAATATATGTTCAAAACAAGATGAGGGTGAGGTGAACTGTCCCTTTAAGCCAGTGGTTCTCAACCTGCGGCCCGTGATGCTGACCACGTAAAAAAAAAAAAAAATAAAATAAAATATTAATAAATGGTTTTACAATTGATTTTTATAAATGAACAATAACTTTGAACAATATTTTTGTCACATAAAATTATTTTGGTGATCATGTTTTCATAAATGAACTATGAACTGATGCAATTACACAGTTAACGTGCGCGCTCTGACAGATTTACAATTGCGAATGCACATTTTCTGCAATGACACGCATCAAGTCACGTTTCCGTGCGCGTCTTACAGACTACAACTTACAGTCAAAACTTCATTGTGCTGTTACTCCTTTTGAGCCGAATTTCACCAAATTGGTCTGCTCCCGAAAACATCAAGCATCTTGATGTTTTTGGGAGCCGACCAATTTGAATTATATATAGAATTAAACTCTATAATGATAATAATACATCTAATTGTAATAATTTTAGATGCATAATATCTGGTTATTGAGCGTTAATGACGTCATATGTAAATAATATGCGGCCCGTGAGACTTGAACTTGGACATAGTGCGGCCCACTGCAAAAAAAAGGTTGCGAACCACTGCTTTAAGCAGTATTGTTTTACCAGATTTTCTTACCCAATCAGCTTTTTCTAATAGTGAAGCAGTTATTGTAGTCATTTAGCAACTGAAATTATAAAATTAACCAGTACATGCAGATGTTATAATGTTAAAATATATAGCTATATTTTATGTTATCGATTATCAAATGCATGAAAAATATTGAATATAAAAATATTCTGTCAAGCAATTTGGAATAATGGACACTAGTTTGTAGTAAGTAATCTACCCAGCCCTGGTATATTATAATTTTCCAGAATAAAGACATATGCAGACTATATAAAATGCATGTAATCATTATTCTATGGCATCTTAGGTTTAATGATTGCTGACAGGATCAGGTGTGTATTCTCAGAACAGTCAGCCCTGCTGATTTGTGTATATGCCGCACGCTGAGTGATTTTATGGGAGATGGGGTGGGGGGTCTAAATGTTGCTAAATATGGCATCCAAGCAGCAGGGGAATCTGTCTGCGAGCCAACACTTCATTATTGCCTCTATATTTGCTTGTGTGTGTGTGTGTGTGTCAGCGAGGGCAGAGAATGACAAGTGTGTGTGTGTGTGTGTGTGTGTGTGTATTTCTCGGCAGAAAAGTATACTTCCCATGGGTCCAGCCCTGGGTCCTGTGAGTAAAATGTCCATCATTGACATGAATGATCACGCCGCTCTCTGATTGGCCGCTCTCAGGTGCAGATGCTGATGATGTTTCTCTGTCCCCTCGTGAGAGAGAGGGGCAGATAAAGGCTTGAGCCCTCAGTCTGGAGTATCTCTCATCCTCCCCTCCTTTTTTCTCACACGAAATAGGAGAAAGCTTTCTGTAGCGTGAAACCTGAGCATCTTTGTGTTGCTGTGAAGCCAGCGAAGGTTCAGCAGCTCTTCTAAGACCGCAAGGTAAGAAAATACTCTCGCCGGAGGAGAGAGTGCAGGACTCTTTTGCGGGTTCAATAGTGCTACTTCATTTAAAGCAGAATTAAAAATGCAGTCTTGAACTAGAATGGGAGCTTTTTGTTTTGTGTAGTTTGATGCATTTTGAAGATGTTAACTTCATGTGTTGCTGAACTCTCACTAGTTATAAGGGAGGCTATTTAACCACTTAGGTATGTTATGAATCTATATGAAAACGACTTTACTATAGTTTTCTACATATAGTACAGTAGTTTTGTGCATAGGGTTATATTGACAAGCTCTTTGGTTAAGTTTTTAAGTGCAGAAGGTTCGATAACCAAATGGTCATATTTTATTTACCCTCTTGGGAAACAGGAAATGTTAATTATTCCTGTTTCTTAGGGAGAAGAAACTACTTAGGATTGAAAGTGCATCATTTTAACAGCAGCATCTGGATTTGAATAGCTGAAGTGTGACCATGTCTGACCCCATGAAGAGCACTCAGTGGGACGAAGACCTGACTCAGTTTCGTAAGGATCACGGCATTTCTAAGAAAGTGCTGCTGAACTGCTGTCTGGTCAGGCGCATCCTCTCCTGGGCGTCCCCCAACAAAAAAGGTAAATCCCTCTTCGAGATAAGTGGGCATTGCTGAAGTGCCACCAAAAGTCCTGATGTGAGTTTCAGTCCATATGAGTTCAGCTCTGTCTTTGAGAAAGATTCTTTACTGGTGTTGATGGTTTCATGAAGAGCTTTTAACGTCCATGGAACTTTTCCATTCCGGAAAGGCTTCTGTACAGTGAATAAAGGTTCTTTAGAGAATTTAAACGTTCTTTATTTCGTATTTATTTTTTTGAAAACTGAAAGTTTCTTTGAGGAGCCAAAAATGTTTGTGTGTGTGTGTTTTCTATGGCTTTGCTACGAAAACCACCTTTTTGAATGTTTATTTTAAGGAGTGTAATGCTTTTACTGTAAGTACTGTATGCACAATACAGTAGTCACTCAAGCTTTTAAAAATGATTTTAAAGAGCAATTGCATTCAAAAAATTATTTTATTCATTATTTGCTCATGTCGTTTCAAACATCTGGCTTTTTTCTTCTGAGAAACATAATTTTTCGTTTTATTTTGGGTGAACTGTCTCTTTAAAATCGAGATGTTGCACTACTGTATGTTTCCTCTGCACCATGCACTTACCTATTTTAAAAAAAATAATTTTATGCTGTATCTGGCTTTTTATCAGTTCAGAAAAGAGAACAAAGTCCCATTAATTTAGGTTTTGTAAAATAATAGTAATAATAATACTGCAGTTTGCAATCAGTTAGAAAAAAATCAGAACATGGTAAAGTTCCAGGATGAGGCAAATATTTAATTCTGATGCAAGCTGGCACAACAACTGGTGATCTAATTTCAGAAAGCGATGCTTGGAGCTCTCAGAATGTTTCTTCCAAAAACAAACATTTTTATGTTCTTCAAATCTGATTTGAAACGATCATTTGGCAGCAAATTTACTCTTACAGACTTTGTTCCATCAGAGAACCTGCATGGGTCCAGTTGATTAGAGACACACCAATACTCTTTGTTTTACTTCTTTGCATTAAATGAATAGTTCGTACTATCATCATTTACTCAACCTCATGCCATTCCAAACCTGCATGACTTATTTTTTTTATAGAACGCATATTTTGAAATAATTTTGGCTACCGTTGATGTCCAAAAACCTGCTGAAGCGTTTCTCAAAATATCTTCTTCCAAATTCTACAGAAGAAAGTCGTGCATGTTTGAAACGACACAAGGATAAATAAATGATGACAGAATGTTAACTTTTTGGGTGAACTTTCCCTTTAACAGAGAGGTTATTCTACAGAGGTAGTTATATAATTTTTCATATTCGCTGGGAATCTTTAAGACATTCTGGCTTCCTCTTTTTACTGAAGTCAAGCCACTTGACACATTGATGTCTAATCTGCTGAAAGAGGGACCTCGGGTAGTAATTCTGATGCGATATTGATCATTTTACTGCTTTGTGTTGGATTTATGTTGCATTCAACGGATCACACTTTATAGGCTCGTGTGAAGCGACAGGCATAGTAAATCATTACATTACAGTGAAAGGGATATCGATGAGTTTTACAGTTGTAAATTTACAGCTTCTCATTTGTTAAATGGCTAAAGAGTGTTTGTGGCGTGGCTTGCTTTAGATCTCACGGCGCTGGTTTAAGTGGATTCTCTTAATCTTATTCCTGTCCATACAGTGTGAAATGATGTAAGAAATAACTAAACGGCTTCCAAATCGAGCTTGAAACAGCCGAGTGTTGCTATAGCTAAAAAAAGACCAATCTGGCAAAGTCCATGGAAACTGTAATGGAAACGATACTAATGAAAGTAAAGCAGATGCTGAGGGAATGTGGCGGTTCAAAAAGATTTCCCAAATTCTCAAGAGCATGACATAAAAGGAAATTTCACGCTATATATAGATTTGTGGTTCGGTCCTAGCTGTGGATCACATGATGTGTGTTTATGTTGGCGTGATGGAGTCCCCAGCCTGTGTTTGTATGTGTACATGTATTTGTGTGTCTATTCATAAGACAGTTATTATCTAAGGCGCTGTGTGCTGTAATCACACGGGCTCAGGAAACAGCTGGGCCCTTCATAGTGTCAGGTGCTCCTGTCAGTGTCCAGCCTCACGAAACAGACAAACTCAATGGGTTTATTTGGCTGCTTCAACACCGGCAGCATAATATGCTTTGACTATATAATTACATTCAAAAGCATAACCTTCGAGATGGATTAAAATGAAACAACAGAAAACTGCATTAGGAAAAGTGATCAGATCTGACTTCTGGATGTTATATCTGCAGTGCAGCCACATAACCCTGTATTTTATGAAGCTGTGTAATGTCTCATACTGAAGTCTGATTGAATATTTGATTCGGTTCAGCTGCAGATGTCCTTTATATTTATGTTAATGGTCATATTAGGGCTATTAACCCATTGCTTCATTCATAAATACTTTTTACTTTTTAATACTATTGTGTATAGTATTCTGGTGCATAATTAAAAGTGACATTAATCTAGAAAAAAAAAAAAAAACTGGACTGAAAGCTGTCATGAAATATAAATTATTTTAACGGAGCCTTATAAAACGTTCGTCAACAAAGTCACTTGAGGAAATACAAAGGGCATCCACTGTATTCACCTAATGTTGGGTTCTTTTGGAAAACTTAACGCACTTCTTTAGAAACGCATTACTTCCCGTGCAAGTCCTGCGCAGTGCGGCCGAATGAAGCGCCTGCTTGATATGGGCGCGTGCTTCCGGGAGAAATGCCCATATAAGGAGTTCCATTCTCGATTACGTCACCAAAATCACGAAGGGCCTGTATATGGTCTTGATATCTAGGATACATTGTATACAGACTTGAGAGACTCAAAACTTTAAAAATCTCAGAAGACACTGCCTGCAAGCTGTCAATCTAATGAACCATGTAAGCTGTAAACGTCTTGTTCTTGCTTTAGAGATTCCAGCTGCTTGTGTGACTGTTCATGAAAGTAAACATTTGTCTTTGGGTTTTGCATCATTTTTATAAAGTGATCAACTTAGTTTTAAGCCTGCTGTACTTTTTATTGCCGTATTAAAATTAAGTTTAACATTGACGAAGTAAATACTAAATATGCATGCATTCGAACAAATACATATGGTAAAAAAACAAAACATAAAATAATAAAAATAATGCGTTGTGTTTGTGTTACATATCACTGCAGTTTCCAAAAGAAATAAACACTAGAGGCAGTACAACTCTTACAGCTTTTATTTATTTTCACACAGATTTATAGAGTTTTGATTAATGAAGTGTAATTTTTACACAATTACTTGAAGAATATCATGTTATGACTTATTATTGAATATTTGAAAACCTATGTGCTTTTGAATGTTATCATCACACATATCCAGCTTCATATCTATAGGTTTTCATAGACGGTAGATTTCTTCGGTAGCTCACGGAGTAAAGAGATGTACTTGAGAGACGAGGATATATGTGTATATAGGTGTATAAGGAAGCTGAAATGGCACGGTTGCATCAACAAATGCGTTTTTATATCAGTTTTGCATCTGTTAATACTATCAGGGTTGGATTTGGTGTAGGGCATGTTTCCAACATGAGAGAGCATTAACTTTTAGCAACAGTCCCTGGATATTTAACGTAATAAAAACACAGGAATACATACCTTTATCAACGTAATAAAACATGCCAGGGTTCACATATTGAACATGTGTTTTAGCGCCACTCAGTGGACATTTCTCTATGACACTGCGGTAAAATGTGCAGTAAGGCACATAAAAATGACGTTGCACAAAAAATGCACAAAGTACATATTTTTATGAGAGCAGGTTGATTGTTTATTGCGTGTTGTTTGCTGCTGTCTCACTCTTTATAATGTGCTCAGATGAGCAACAACATCACAGCACATCTCAATTCTCACAAAAATGCGTTCTGTGTCCTCGTGTCCTTGTAAGGTAGCCTGGCAATACCTTGAATTTTCATTCTCGGAGCTGAGACACAGCCAGTCTATTACACTTGGATGTATGTCATCAGACGAAATGAATTGTGTCACTACTTCCAACTTTAAGATGGTTAATCGACTGCATCCAACGCAGTGTCTTTCAAAGTAGATGCCAATGAAGGATACAAAACTATATTATCACTGAGGTCCATGATATGAGCTGTTTACTTTTGAATAAGCAACTTTTTATTTATTGTTCATTATTATTTATTAATACATGAAAAAAATAAAAAAATAAAAGAAAGAAAAACTAACATAAAACATGATATTTAATGGGGTTTTTTTTTTGTTATCTTAATTTATGGCCATTTTTAGTTGCATTTAATTAAAAAAGGTAACTAAAAGTATTTTGGTCACACTTTATATTAGGTGGCCTTAATTACTTATATGCACAAACAATAAGTACAATGTAGTAATTGTGTCCATATTGTATTTACTGCTGCTATTGAGGTGAAATACGGGTAAGGTTAGGACAGGTTTGGTGGTATTGGTAGGTTTAAGGGTCAACAGTGTAATTATAAATGTAAGTAGCAATTAATTACAGATGTAACTACATGTATTTTTAAAAAATATAAGCACAGTGTATGTACACAACACATGCATTGAACCAAATTAGTAATTTAAATATAGTTAATGCCACCTAATAAAAAATGGAACCATACTTATAATTATTATTGCTTTGTCTTATTTTTAAATCAAATAAGTGCACTTGTGTACACTTGAAAGTTTGCTGAGCCCCTGAGTGAGAGTAAATACTTATGATTCAGTCTAAAATTAGTCATCATTGTAATGCAAAGTGTGCAGAAACTTTACTGTCATAAATGTTCAGATGACTGTGGTACTGCTGTGGCCACTGGATGGGGCTGTATCCATGTGTTTCCTCATCCACTAGCTGAGCAACACTGACTAGACTGGACCAACAGAAACCGCATCCTCTAATAATAGAGCTGTTGTCAGCTTATGTCTTGTGCATTTTTATCATAGTGTTTAAACAGGGTCTGTGGTTAACATTACCAGGAAGGGTGGTTAACTTCTGTTCTGCCAGATAAATTACAGTCACACCTCTACCAAGTTAAGTCTGATTCATCGAGCCGATTCCTTTACTGCATATGTTTGTGGTAGCTGTAGCATTTTATAGCAGCTTGTTGGCAGCTGCCATATTTAATCCATTTTTGAGTTATAATCATTGTTGTTTCAAACTCATATAACTTAAGTTATTTGCAAAAAAACTGTAGCTGCTGAGAATATATAAATTATGCTAATTAAGTGAGGAAACGCTACATTGAAATTAATTGCATTGAATTTAAATGCAAACTTCATTTAGTATTCATTTAAACTTACCTTTTCATTTAATTGAATTTACATGCACTTAAGTGTCTGATAGCATTACATTCAGTTCATATTGTTTTAAAATATGTTATTTCCATATTAAGTATTCCATATTAAAAGCTCCAAAAAAGCACAATAAAAGCATCATAAAGAGTCCATGTGATTTATTCACATTATTCTAATTCTCCTGAAGCCAATGACCACTCTGTGATGAACAGACAAAAATTTAAGTTGATATTCACAAAACAAAAACTACATAAAATTCCTGTTTGACATCTGCGGTCACCTTTCACTGCCATTGTGTGGAAAATAGCATCATTCTGCTATATATATATATCTTCTTGCATTTCACAGAAAAAGTCAGTCAGAGTGGTTTCGAAACAAGGAAGAGAGAAAGGCAACACGAGGAGGAGTTTCTTCAATGAAGTTAAATGCATAATAATCTGTTATATTTTGCAGCTATAGTATTTGCTCAGACTTTGCAGTGAATAAAAAGTGTAAAAAAAAGAAAAGAAAATGTTTAATGCATGGCATAAAGTGAGTCATTCATCATCTAAACCATCTGAAAGGCCTAGTTACAGTTCCTTAACATCCCCACAGCTTTCCACCATTAATGTGTCATTATGCAGAGTTGCAAACATTGCATTTACAACCATATTCAACAAAAGTGGATTATTTTGTGAAGACTCATTTCTAGTATGAAACGTCGGAATACTAATAATCTGACATGAATGTGTAATTCACATTTTTTATTCACATATTTTTTTACAACCATATTTTACAAGACATTTTATAAATTTTACTTGGAAAAAAAATTTAAATAATAATAAATACAAATATATATATATATATATACAAAGTACAGCACTGAACATCTGGTCATATATATATATATATATATGACCAGATGTTCAGTGCTGTACTTTGTCAGGGTGGCGTGTCAGAGTTTGTAACCGTGATACAATCCAGGCGCCACTTGATTAATATCAGTATTTTTGTGCCGTCTCTGCTGTCTGCCTGATGCCTCCATCGCCTCGCACAGCTCTTCATGTTGATGAATGGCCTCTGTGTACAGATTAAGCTCAGCAGCACAGGATGAATAAATGATGACGCCATGAATATGGAGATATCATTGACAGCCGCTGTCATTAGACTCCACTGACTTAGATAACGTCAGTCAGTAATATTTACAAGTAAGATGCTTCATTAGTGCTTACTTACTTCTTCTGAAATACTTGGCAAAAAGACTACCTTACAATATGAATGATACCATCCAACACATATTATCATCTAAATAATTTGGCCAGAAAATGAACACGAATTTCATGCATTAAGCCAAATCTATAGAGTCACATTTATGCGTAAAAGCTTTAAAAATAAATACAAAGTTATTTTTGCCAACTTGAATGCAATTGTACGCAAACAGGAGCAACTGACCTGTTTTTTTATTGACCACAGTACAAAGTCAGTGTGATTTTTCAAACGAAATGGTTTAACCTCAGGAGCTGGAATAGAGCAGTTTGGGTTAACAACCAGTTCATCTTAGTGATGTTGCTAAACTAATTTCGGGAGGAGCGAGTTTGAATAATCAACCGCAGCTGGCTCCACCTTCTAATCTTCTCATTAGCCTATCAAGTCATTCACAATACATGATACATAAATCCCTTCTGCATCTCGTTCTAGCATCCATCCTCCTCCCCTTCTCCGCTTCATCTTGGGGGTTTGATGGTTTCTCATTGGTTCCCACTTTTTTAGGAACGGAAATGCTCTAAACGGCAGCTTTGCCAGAATGATTTTGCTTGCGAAATTGAACGTAGCGTCACAGGAAGTATGGGCGGGCCCAGGCTAGTGTTTTGAGTGACGTAGAAACAAATAATCAGGAACTGAAAGTGAGTTTTGTTAGTTTTTTTTTTTTACATTTGGTTAAGCTACTACAAATATTTAAAGGAACAGTGACACCAAAAAATTATAATTTGCTTAATATTTACTCCCCTTCAGGTCATCCAAAATGAGTGAGAGTCCAAACATCACATAAAAACATCACAATAATCCACAAGTACTCCACACCACTCCAGTCCAACAATAAATGAAGCCAAAAGTTGCATATTTTTAAGAAACAAAAGGCATTTTAACTTTAAACTGTTGCTTCAGGCCAAATCCTGTCCATTTCCTTGAGTGATAAAGTAAAAAATCTCCTGATTTCCTCTTACATGATAATACATGAAGATATTTGTTTAGCTCTGTTTTGTACTGCTTGATCTGTGTCTGTCAAACATGCATCTTCGTACTTCATGTCGTAACTGATGGACTGGAGTGCTGTGGATTATTGTGATGTTTTTATCAGCTGTATGTCCTCTCCTTCTGACGGCACCCATTCACTGCAGTGGACCCACCGGTGGTGAGCAAGTGATGTAATGCTACACTTTAAATGTATAGTATTTAGAAGACAACATGTTATGATTGTTTTAACACACGGACAGACAGAAGCACACTAGAGTGTCGCTGTAATTAGCACTGTAGTTTAAACTTAGCCTAGTGAACATTAGCCGCTGTCTGCAGGAAGACTTAGCTAATGAATTTTCCATTAGCTCCAGTAGCCTCACATGGTGGCAGTTCACTCTCTGGAGGGGATGAAGTGGAGATGATGGATAGTATTAGCAGTTAAACGTGGCTGTTAGCCAAACATTAGCCCTGAATGGGCAAGCTTGAAATTGGCCTGTTGCCATAGTAGCCGGGTGATGGACGGGATGCTTTGTCTGTGTCATCTGATATGTTACACTGTCTTTAGAAAACTTGACACTGGGGTCGTGCTCATCTGTGACCTGCTCACGGTACCATGATCACACAACTGACAACAGAAATCACCATCGATCTTGACACTGACCCTGTAAACATACTTTTATTTGACAAGTATAAAATGTGTATTCTAATATGGTAAAATAATATTATATATTTACATATTTATATAAAATGTGCTATATATGTAATACAATATGTGTATATTTATATTAAAAAGGCTATTATATATTTAAATAATATGATGAAATATAAAACAGTAGTCATTTAAGAAGTCTATTATGTTCACCATTTATTCAATTAAAAATACAGCAAAAAGTAAAATTGTAAAAATAACATTATCTGTTTTTTTGCAGTATACTGTATATGTAAAAAAAAAAAACTATATCAGTTGTTATTGTTGTTAATAATGGTTATTATTATTGAAATATATTTATATTTTTGTGGAAGCCATGATTGTGTGTGTTATATTTAATATTTTTCCAGGATAGAAATTATTTATATTTATTTAATATTAATAAATAATTTAATATTATTTATATTATATTTATTTAAAATATTAGCAATTAACATTACTTGAAATGTAAATATGTTGCTGTACATTATACATCCTTACTGTCAATTTTATTGTGAAAAAAAGCATTCATTTCTTACCGTTTTTTTGGTAGTGTATTTCACTTTCCACAAAAACATTAAGCTGTCCAACAATCATCACATTTCTACGTTCAGCCCTCTCCAACATTAAACCAAAAAACAAACAAAATCTAGTTGTTTTTATTCTAGCAGCACCTTCACTGCCGTCTACAGACTGTGACCCAAAGGTTCTTCTTCTGTCAAATCTATACCAGATCGTACAGTAGATCTACTCTGAAGGTAACCTACTTTAGCCATTTTTGTATTCCAGTGATGGCTCAGTGATCTATAAATAGTGGGAATGATTGATATGGCATATGGTGAACCCTTGTAAGTTCCCTTGCCTGCAGGCAGAGATGACTTTCAGCATTAGAGGTGGCTTCATAATCTTCACTTACTGGCCCAGCATCAATGTCAGGCAGAAACATGCCTTTCATATACGCAACTCTGATACAATGCTAAGGTTTATACCGTAAAAGATTCAATTAAAAATGCATGTCAGGTACTTAATTATTAATGACAGGGAATGTTTAGTCTGTCAATGATAGTTAGTGATAGAGGCTAATAATTAAGTATTGGAGCTATGTCATAATCTAAAATAAAACACTCGAGGTCAGGTTTTTGGAGACTGTGCACAGTTACCCTTCTGAATTTGACAGATAGTGTAATTTCTTTTGGCAGTCTTGTGGAATAGTGCTAACACCTACCTCTGGACACAAGTGACAAGAACAAGGACTCTGCCAAGCTTCACTTCTACAGCAGCAGCCAATGTACTGTAGCACTGCCCCAAACTCATACGATTCAGACGCAATGATGCTTTTAGATGGAAGTTACAGCAATAAACCATTAAAGATGTTATTTACAATAGGAACTTGAAGCTGAAGTTTCAAAGTGAAGTCGTTTTTCAGAAATCAATTTCAAGAATTCTTAGAAACGGCTAAACATTGGTCAACCCTGTGTTGTTTTAATTGTGCTTTATCAATAGCATAACTTATGAATGAAATATAATTATTTATTTATTTTACATTTTTATTTTTAATGCTCTACAATGTAAAGACATGAAAAAAGGAAGAGAAAATCAACAGGAAACGTTTTTTAGGCACCATTTGCTTTTGCAATGACTCTAGTAGAAGAAAATATCCATCTTCAAACAAAAGCACTTCTGCTTTTGAAAGAGAAGGCTTTGTAAACAGCGTAATGGCTTTTTTTCTGACGAGCCACGCTCAGTTCATTACCTAAATTTCTTCTTTAAATGGCAGTTTAGTGCTAAATTATGTTGAAAGAGTTTTGTTTTTTCAAATGTCAAGCTGTTAACCCAAAGCAATATGACTAGACTATGAGAACATGTTCTTGCAGATATAAGTTATTATGGAGTCAGTAAATGGAACGAGGAAATTGAAATAACAGCGTTTTAAGCCTCAAGGAACCCGTTAGTTGAGATCTCATGTTTATTAGGCTTTTAAGGGTTGCCAGGTTGGCGAAAGATTTTCTGATGTAATGAAATGTAAACCTCTGAAAAGATTCCAAGATTCCTTTTCATTTTTGTAGCAATCAGAGTGATTTTTGAGGGCTTTTATTTTGCCGTTGGCTCAGAATCTTAAATTGATTATTAATTCAACACGACCTCCAAAGTCAACTTCAATATAAAAAAAAATCCTAGAAAGAATTCCTTTAATTTGTCCAAAGAAGCATGAATTGCCCAGGCACTTTGATCTCCGTACTCTTTTATGTGTTTGAAATGCCAAAGATGCCAGTGTAAAATATAATATATTACCCAGCTTAAATCTGAGCTCTTTGTACTGCTGTTTTTGAGAAGCTGGATTAAATTCTTGACGTGCAATGTCACGTCCTCTGAATGTCTTGTGCCTAATTGCACCGCAATCTGACATTCATATTTAAGTAAGAACAGACTCAAATAATTAAGCATCCCATTTTGTTTACCCTTGATTGCACGGCCTCATCAACACACTGCCTAATGAAGGACGGATGCCACTAGAGATAGAATAAACAGAGTTTATGAATGAAAATGAGGTCTTAATCAACGCTTTCTTCTCAAACAATGACTTTTTTATTCCCCTGCGTATTGAAATAACCTATATTTCAATGCAGGTTGCTTATATCTCTGACTTATAAGAGAGCAGTGCCTTCACATCACGGCTGTGATTGATGTAGTCAAGCACTGGGTGTCGCTTCTGAATAATGCATCACATTAGGTGTTAGCCTGCAATCAGTGAAATAAGAATATAGAGAGGAAAGCTGTTCACGAAGCCAGGCAGTGAGAGATGGATGCACGCGTGTGTGTGTGTGGTTTTCTACAGTGAGCTATGGTGAGCGATTCAGAAGGGTCCATCTTTTACTGAGCTTGACACAATCTGTAATAGAATTTTCAAGTAAGCTTCCTGACCCCTCTTTTTTTTTTTACTTGATGTTTGCTTCAGTGCATTATGTGTTACTTTGATGCAAGGGCTGTGCGTATGTTTATGACTTTGCCATGTATGGGTTTCAGGGATGATTATGTAAAGAAGAGTTACTTTCCTTGAGTGTATTTGAATATGCATTCTCTGTGCGCCACATTATCATGTTGTTCGACACCGAGTTCTTCATCTTAATGGCTGTTTTGTGCTGTAAATGCACTGATCGCACCACAGTAACATGCACAGGCCCACAGGCCTCTCGCGTACCTCTACCTTGAGCTTTCGTTTATGGCCATAGACATTAAATTGAAGATAGCATTGCTGATTTCTGCACTGCGTCCTTCACACCGTGAAGGTCCGGATTGGGTCAGAGAGGCTCAGTTCACAGTAAGTGCAGCAAATCTCATGTCTGCCAGGGCTGAGGGTTTTACAGGCATTTTCCAGCACTTTTGTGGACAGATGACTACAGCTTTGTAATGAGCTTTATAATGAGATTTGTAATGAGAAGGATTTGTAAACCTGTTTACAGAAACATAAATGTCTCCCTGTAGGTTTCTTTTGAGGGTTTCAAGTAAAGTGAAGAAATCAGGAAATAAAGGTTAAGAAACTAGGACATAAATACTGTATTTTTACTATAGTAACATAAAATAATAAATATATATATATATATATACATATATATAAAACATAAAAATAAATAAAAATATATGAACATAAAATATATATATATATATATATATATATATATATATATTATGTTCACAAAAACCTAATGGGGTCCCGGTTTCTGCCTAAATAAAATAAAACCTAAGAATTCTTGCCAGTGAACACAGACATTACGATTATTAAGAAACTAAGACAAATATTGTAATTTAACAATTGCAGTGTAAAATACTACTACTACTACTACTACTACTAATAATAATAATACTAATTATTATTATATTAATAATTATATAAATAATAATTATTATTATTATTAGTGTTGTATTTAAATGTATTTATTTATTTTTTTAAAATACTAGTCAAGGCAAAGATTTGTTTTATTCTCTTCAAGAAGTAAAATGAGTTTTGTAGATTGATGCATTTTACTTCAAAAGGTACAACATTAATTTGTCTTCACATTTTGCGTAATGTCCAACATGATTTTCCACTAGAATTATAATGAGAAGGGTTTATAAACCTCGCAGTTTTCAAAATAAAAGTTTGAGGGTTTAACTCTTGCAAGTGAACAACATTGTAATTAACCAGATCAGATTTGAAGATTTGAAGTTTAGGCTTACAATCAGTGTTTTGGTGCTTGTACGTCAGTGTCAGTCATCTATCATTAAATCTGATATTACTCATGGGTAAGGTTAGGTTTGGGTGTCGAGAAACAGTCAAGACTATATTTTTGCATTAAAATGTTGTTCCAGGGTCAACAAAATATGTTGACCTAAGGACACATCGAACTTTGCAAAACCAGGATGTGCATCAAGACATACTGTAAGTATTTCAATTTTACTGCTGTAGTGTAAAATAAAATGTATATATGTATTATTGTCAGGGCTCTGAACCAGTTCAAGGCATGAAAACGAAAACAAATGACATTGAACAGGAACAGGGACAAAAACAAAATCAATTTTAATCGTTCTGAACAGAAACAGAAACAGAAATTCCAAATTAACCGGTTAATAACGGTATATATATCGTTCTCTTTATTATATCAATTTGGCAGACCAAACACCTGAATTCAAATTGTGTGCGCAAATGCGACGGTGACGCATACAGCGTGAAATGCCCGTGAAGCAGACGTCATAAGCAGAGCCCTTTCTGATGCGACAAGCTTAAGGTTAGGTTGTTGTTTTATAATCTTACGTTTTCTTTTACTTTTATGCATTAATTGTAAAATCATAACTACCTGGAGTGAAAATAGCCTATAACAGGCTAGTATGCATATTAGGTAAGGAATAAGTCAACAGGTTTTTATCGCAGATTAAGCCGTGTGGTCAGGATGTTAAACGGATGGTCTTGAAGGGGCTTATTTCGCAATATTATTATCAAACAAGAAAATTGTTTTTAAAAAATTATTAGCGCATTTGTAACGAGTTTCCAGGTGAAACTGTTTACTTTTGGTTTTAAAGACAAGAAGATCAAATGACACGAACACAGAATTTGCTTTAATCTTTCGTAAACATAATGCCAAACATAAAATAACGTTTATTAACCGGAATCTAGAAAACCGTTTTCGGAACGTATTGTTTAATGAGGAACGCAAGAACAGAAACGTTATAATATCGATTCTGCTCG